>CM019716.1:45614277-45849277 GCA_009760885.1 Achatina immaculata
ACAAACGCGTAAACAGCAGGAACTGAGAGGAACACAGGTAAACATAAGAACTGAAAGGAACACACGTAAACAGCAGGAACTGAGAGGAACACGCGTAAACATAAGAACTGAAAGTAACACACGTAAACAGCAGGAGCTGAGAGGAACACGCGTAAACAGAGAGGAATGCACATATACAAACAGGTACAGAGAGGAACACGCGTAAACAGAATAGACTACAAATCGAATAAACATAAACAGTTATGAACAAAATACAAAATGGCAAAGAGAACGAACAACAGGACTTGACAGGAGAAAACACAAAACTACACACAGCTAGGAAAGAATAATTAGAGAGCCATACATAAAAAAAGTGAGGAAATTTTCTTTCGTGAAAATATACTTGTCTATTTGTAAGTCTTATGCATGACATATAGATGTCTGTTTGTGTGTAACGACGTTCAAATCATGATAAATCTGGTAGAACTAGATCGCAACGTGCCAAATAAAAGAGAGAACTTGCTAACCGGTGGCGTATCGATGTCTCTCGTGTGGCCACGTTCCTTCTTGTAAGGAGAGGACATCACTTTCTGAACTAAGAACGCGTTAGTCCTGGAGATTTATGGGCAGTCAGTGCAGGCCATGTCTGCCTCAGTAACTTTTTTTTATTGTGGGCTTGGTAGCAGTCAGTGTGTGTGCTTGTTTTGTGGGCGGTTTTGTGTGTAGATATGTTTGTTTTTATGGCCTGTTTATGTTTGTGGGCTGTTTGTATGTGTGTGTGTTGTGGGCTGTTTGTATGTGTTTGTGGGCTGTTTGTATGTGTTTGTGGGCTGTTTGTATGTGTGTTTGTGGGCTGTTTGTATATGGGTGTTTATGGGCTGTTTGTATGCGTGTGTGTTTGTGGGTTGTCTGTATATGTGTGTGTCTGTGGGCTGTTTGTATGTGTGTTTGTGGGCTGTTTGTATGTGTTTGTGGGCTGTTTGTATGTGTTTGTGGGCTGTTTGTATGTGTTTGTGGGCTGTTTGTATGTGTGTTTGTGGGCTGTTTGTATGTGTTTGTGGGCTGTTTGTATGTGTTTGTGGGCTGTTTGTATGTGTTTGTGGGCTGTTTGTATGTGTTTGTGGGCTAGGAAAACTGACAGTAACACAGAGAAACAGACACAGAGGAAAACTGACAGTAACACAGAGAAACAGACACAGAGGAAAACTGACAGTAACACAGAGAAACAGACACAGAGGAAAACTGACAGTAACACAGAGAAACAGACACAGAGGAAAACTGACAGTAACACAGAGAAACAGACAGAGAAAAATAAATGGGAAATAGACACGGAAACAAAGAAACTGGAATTAAAAGAAAAAAGGTGGAAGGAAAATAAAAATACACGGGTAAAGTGTTACAAATAGGCATACAAGGGAGAACAAACGTAAACAGACAGGAGTAGAGAGGAACGTACATGTACGAACTCCCTGTAACTGCGAGCTGTTCTTTGCAGCCGATGCTGTAGAGATGTTGAGGCACAGCATCGTATTAGCGTGAGAGCGAGTTATGGCGGCTGCTTTTTCAGTCCCGGAGTACAGCTAAAAACGCTGAGGGGCGTGCATTGCTTCTTTAGCAGACTCCACCACCATGGGGACTATGGCGATCCCTGCCCCGTTAGCCAGGCTATGCCTGTTACTGGGGATATCTCGGAGAGGTGGGACAGGGTCTTGGTCAGCTATGGGTTGCTAACCCTGACGCTGGCATATCAGCTATGGGTCACTGAATACCTTATCGGGTGTCTTCACCATTAGAGAGGAACAAACGTAAACTGACAGGAACAAACAGAAACAGAGAGTAACACACGTAAACATATAAGAACTGAATGGAACAAACGCGTAAACAGCAGGAACTGAGAGGAACACAGGTAAACATAAGAACTGAAAGGAACAAACACGTAAACAGCAGGAACTGAGAGGAACACGCGTAAACATAAGAACTGAAAGTAACACACGTAAACAGCAGGAGCTGAGAGGAACACGCGTAAACAGAGAGGAATGCACATATCAAACAGGTACAGAGAGGAACACGCGTAAACAGAATAGACTACAAATCGAATAAACATAAACAGTTATGAACAAAATACAAAATGGCACAGAGAACGAACAACAGGACTTGACAGGAGAAAACAAAACTACACACATCTAGGAAAGAATAATTAGAGAGCCATACATAAAAAAGTGAGGAAATTTTCTTTCGTGAAAATATACGTGTCTATTTGTAAGTCTTATGCATGACATATAGATGTCTATTTGTGTGTAACGACGTTCAAATCATGATAAATCTGGTAGAACCAGATCGCAACGTGCCAAATACAAGAGAGAACTTGCTAACCGGTGGCGTATCGATATCTCTCGTGTGGCCACGTTCCTTCTTGTAAGGAGAGGACATCACTTTCTGAACTAAGAACGCGTTAGTCCTGGAGATTTATGGGCAGTCAGTGCAGGCCATGTCTGCCTCAGTAACTTTTTTTTTATTGTGGGCTTGGTAGCAGTCAGTGTGTGTGCTTGTTTTGTGGGCGGTTTTGTGTGTAGATATGTTTGTTTTTATGGCCTGTTTATGTTTGTGAGCTGTTTGTATATGTGTGTGCTGTGGGCTGTTTGTATGTGTGTTTGTGGGCTGTTTGTATGTGTGTTTGTGGGCTGTTTGTATGTGTGTGTGTTTGTGGGCTGTTTGTATGTGTGTGTTTGTGAGCTGTTTGTATGTGTGTTTGTATGCGTGTGTTTGTGGGTTGTCTGTATATGTGTGTGTCTGTGGGCTGTTTATGTGTATATATTTTTGTGGATTTGTTTGTGAACGTGTGATGAGCAGATGGTGTGTGGGTAGTGTGTGGGTAGTGTGGGGTAGTGAGGCTGAAGAAAGGGGAAGGAAATGCTTTACCTTCTTCTTCTTCTTCTGATTTCACTGGACCGTGAAACTATTCCCTGCAGCAGACGCAATATCCTGAGTCAAAGTCATGGTGCCGGATACTGAGTGCTTCACAGTCACCTGTCTGTCTGTCTGTCTTCTTCTTCTTCGTTCGCTTCTACCACCAAGACCGCCCTGTGATCCTCCTGTGTTTACGTCCGTGTTCAACCAGTCTGACTAAAGTCTGGACTTCTCCACGGCCAAGAGAACCTCATCGACCCCCTAATCTGAGCTGAAGACATATTTTTGTTACTAGGAGAGTCATGAAGAAGCAGGATAGGGTGTTGGCTAGCCCTAGTTTGCTGGTTTTGATAATCACACTGCCTGTATAGCTCAGCTCGGTCATGTGAGAGCCCGCTGGAAACGACGGTGATCAAGTTTGCCATGATCAGTAGAAGAACTTGGAGCGACGGTTCCAATATTTTTTATGGCGCGGCACTGACACTTGACCCGAAGAAGTGGCACGTGACCATAGACACTGGCACGTGAACCGAGACACATGAAAAAAGACGAGAAAATATCTATAACGAAAATCAAAACAAATTATTTCAGTAAACAACAGCGAGCATGAGAAACATGAATGGCGGAGGATTTCTCTGCAGCACAGCAATTTTGTTGTTATCTCGTGACCCTGCCCCAGATCTCATGTCACCATAGCCCATATCTCATGTCACCATATCCATACCCCCATATCACCATACCTGTACATCTCATGTCACCGTACCCAATCGCCATATATCATGTCGCCATACCCATACCCCAGATATCATATCACTATACCCATATCCCAGATCTCATGTCGCCATACCTATACCCCAAATCACATGTCACCATACTCCAGGTCACATGTCACCATACCCCAGTTCACATGTCACCATACCCCAGGTCACATGTCACCATACTCCAGGTCACATGTCACCATACTCCAGGTCACATGTCACCATACCCATACCCCAGATATCATGTCACTATACCCATATCCCAAATCTCATGTCGCCATACCCTATATATCATGTCACCTTGCCCCAGATATCATGTCGCCATACCCAAAGTCCATATCTCATGTCGCCATACCCATACCCCAGATCATATGTCACCATACCCCAATTCACATGTCACTATATCCCAAGTCACATGTCGCCCTACCCCAAATCACATGTCACCATACCTCAGAACACATGTCACCATACTCCAGGTCACATGTCACCATACCCCAGGTTACATGTCACCATACCCAAGATTTAATGTGACTCTAATTCTGGATCGCAACCTGAGTTTGTGACGCATGACTCTGAGAGATGAGAGCAGGGACTGGAGTGGTGACAGGCTGGGCACTTTGAATGTTCTGATGCGGCTCTTGTAACACATCACAAAATATAAATGACTGACACAAGTAAATATCAATGGACGGAGTTGTTGTTGCTGCTGATGATGATGTGTGATGCTGATGCAAACACTATTGAATATTTTTTCAAAAAGTAACTGTCTTGGTGTGGCTGGCATTTTCACATTGGAGGCAGGCTTTGTCACGAAGGCAATGACCAAAAGCCGCTACCACAACAAACAAACAAAACTATCTGGGCCGATGTCCATCTCTCTCTCACACACACACACACACACGCACGCACGCACGCACGCACACACACACTCACACACGCACGCGCGCGCGCTGATCTTCCAGCTCTTGCACTGTCACTTTGTCACTAATCTCACCAACAGCCTGACCACGTGATCACTTCAGCGGATGTAGTTCGACAAGAAATGCTCACAGCGGAACCAGACAAATGGCTCTTGTTCAACTGCTTGGACGTGGCACTTCACACTATCACCGCTTTTGATGTGGGCTGGGGATGTATTCCGGCGTACGCATAATGTGCACAGCGGATGTGTTCAATAGTATGCATGATGTGTGCAGCTGCCATGTTATCTTGTACCGTTTTACACGCTCTTTTAATTAGCATAGCTGTCAATCAGGACCGTGCACTTCCTCTCAATAATTCGTTACACACTGCGTCGTGGAAACAAAGTAACAGTCCAAGCTCCTAGCAACCCATGAAAGAATGATCAAGTGATATGTAACCCATGAAAGAATGATCAAGTGATATGTAACCCATGAAAGAATGATCAAGTGATATGCAACCAAATGAAAGAATGATCAAGTGATATGCAACCCATGAAAGAATGACCAAGTGATATGCAACCAATGAAAGAATGATCAAGTGATATGTAACCCATGAAAGAATGATCAAGTGATATGCAACACGTGAAAGAATGACCAAGTGATATGCAACCAATGAAAGAATGACCAAGTGATATGCAACCCATGAAAGAATGACCAAGTGATATGCAACCCATGAAAGAATGATCAAGTGATTTGTAATCCGTGAAAGAATGACCGAGTTATTTGCAACCCGTGAAAGAATGATCAAGTGATATGCAATCCGTGAAAGAATGACCAAGTGATTTCTAATCCGTGAAAGAATAACCGAATGATTTGCAACCCGTTTCTGCTATCTACAATATTTCGCTAACTTTCGTTTTTGTATTTGTTCAAACTGCGCTTATTTCTGTCAGCTGATAACCTAGATACTGTGGTCCACATATTAGTCACTGCACTTGTTGATAATTCTAGTGCGATAACTTCAGATACATACCAAAAAGTGTCATTTTCAAGCAAGTTACTGTGCACATATAAAAATATGTATGCATACAGGTCAGTTATCTATCTTTATAGATACTTATATATATATGCATATCTGCACCAGTGTCCAGTTGGTCACCTGCTTCCACTATTTCTGATGTCTCACAAAGCCCAGGCAGCCTTACCTTAAGGTCACTGTAACCTTGATCTGCTAGATACATTCCTATCCCATCACCCCCCCCCCCAACAAATCCATGGATAACATTCCCCATTATACAAGCATTCTACACCACATACCCGGCCCGACCTCTTAGGTAAATCCCCTGCCACATGGGATAAGACAACAAATGAGGTCAAGGCCAAGCGAGTTAAAAAAAAAAAAAAAGAGAGCGGAATGAAAATGGCTACTAAAGTTTACGAGAGACTTTCCGGTTAAATTTTACATTATTATTATCATCATCATGTGAAATAACATTTGCCCTCCCCAACGTCTAAGAGTAGTCGGCACCGCTCTGAGCCAAGCTGTATCAATCATGACAGCGATTGTTCATTCCGCCATAATGGCTGAGGGAAAACCTGGCGAAAGACCACGCCACATCAACAACAACTGAGTGTGGAGGCCGCGAAAGACCACGCCACATCAACAACAACTGAGTGTGGAGGCCACGTTATCTGAGCAAGAATCGACGGCCAAAACTGGCCACTGAAGACACAAGCACAGAGAAAATGGATCCTTGCAACATAATTTTAAACAAAAATGATTTACTGTTCTTGTGAGGGACTGTAGCAATCAGACATTGACAGAATGAAGGATGCTACTCAACAAAAAGATGCTCAGCTACTTCCACAGATAACATCTTCAAAAATTGATAACATCTACCTGCTTCAAAAACAGATATTATCTACCTGCTTCAAAAACAGATAACATCTACCTGCTTCAAAAAGAGATAACATCTACCTGCTTCAAAAAACACATAACATCTACCTGCTTCAAAAAACAGATAATACCTACATGCATCAAAAACAGATAACATCTACATGCTTAAAAAACCAATAACATCTGCCTGCTTAAAAAGCAGATAACATCTATCTGCTTAAAAAACAGATAACTTCTATCTGCTTAAAAACCAGATAACATCTGCCTCCTTCAGAAACAAATAAATCTACCTGCTTCAAAAACAGATAACATCTGTTTGCTTATGGAAAAGACAACGTATACCAGTTTAAAAAAACAGACAACATCTACCTGCTTATAAATAAAATAGATAACATCTACCTGCTTCAAAAACAGATAACATCAAACCGCTTAGAAATAAAACTGATAACATCCACCTGCCTATAAAACAGGTAGCATGTTCAAGCTCATAAATAAAACAAATAACATTACTCGCTTATAAATAAAAGAGATAACATCTTCCTACTTCACAACGTCTTCTAAGAAGAATAGAAATCATCACACTGAGTTGATACTCTGAGATACTCTAAGCTACAGGTCAGTTACTTCAAGTGCTGTGCCACTAGCATACACAGCACCGCTCAGTATCTGAACGTTTTGTTCCATGTACTGAATGTTTTGTTCCATGTACTGAATGTTTTGTTCCATGTACTGAATGTTTTGTTCCATGTACTGAATGTTTTGTTCCATGTACTGAATGTTTTGTTCCATGTACTGAATGTTTTGTTCCATGTACTGAATGTTTTGTTCCATGTACTGAATGTTTTGTTCCATGTACTGAACGTTTTGTTCCATGTACTGAACATTTTGTTCAATGTGGTGTGGTCTTTGATTGCTACGGTCAGCCACTTCAACGACAACAGGTAAATCCACACAACATCCAGTGGACACGCACAAGCAAGCAAAAGTCATGTTATTTTTACATGCTACCTCAAATGCTTTGTCATTCAATGAATGTTAGAAAACGAGTCCTAAAATGCTATATTGAACCTATCTTGTTATATGGAAGTGAATCATGGACAATAGGCAAGTCTGCACAAAAATCATTGGAAGCAGCAGAAATGTGGTTTATTAGAAGAATGTTGTGAATCCCCTGGACAGCAAAAATAACTAATGAAGAATGTATGAGAAGAGCTGGAGAGACAAAAAACCTTGTCAGAAAGATAAGAGAGAGACAATGTACTTTCATAGGACATGCAATGAGAAGAGGGGGCATTGAAAATATTATAACAACAGGAAAAATAGAAGATCAAGAGGAAGACCAAGAGAAATGATACTGGACAGTCTGACGGGATGTTGTGAGAGCAGATCACCAGCTGAGCTGATGGCCTGCATGAAGGATCAGATACTCTGGAGAAGCATAATAGCCAACGCCAGTCGGCACGGCTCCTGATGATGATGATGACCTTGGAGATTATTTATGAAAATAATCCGTCATTCTGGAAAACAAACACAGACGTTAATGTGGCAACTTTACTGTATGGTAAACAAGCGGGACTGGTTTCGATTTTAAGAGACAGCAGGAAAGAATGAAGAGATTAAATATGCTATGGGTTGTCCTCCTTGTATCAACATCTCTTTCTAGCTCAGTCAGCGATGCTTTCATTATCTTGTGACAATTAGGTAAAGCTTTTATTATCTTGTGATAATTAGGTAAAGTTTTCATTATCTTGTGACAATTAGGTACAGCTCTCATTATCTTGTGACAATTAGGTAAAGCTTTCATTATCTTGTGACAATTAGGTACAGCTCTAATTATCTTGTGACAATCAGGTAAAGCTTTCATTATCTTGTGACAATTAGGTACAGCTCTCATTATCTTGTGACAAATAGGTAAAACTTTCACTATCTTGTGACAATTAGGTACAGCTCTCATTATCTTGTGACAAATATGTAAAGCTTTCATTATCTTGTGACAATTAGGTAAAGCTTTCATTATCTTGTGACAAATAGGTAAATCTTTCATTATCTTGTGACAGTTAGGTAAAGCTTTCATTATCTTGTGACAATTAGGTAAAGCTTTTATTATCTTCTGACAATTAGGTAAAGCTTTCATTATATTGTGATAATTAGGTAAAGTTTTCATTATATTGTGACAATTAGGTAAAGCTTTCATTATCTTGTGATAATTAGATAAAGCTTTCATTATCTTGTGACAAATAGGTAAAGCTTTCATTTATCTTGTGGCAATTAGGTAAATCATTCATTATTTTATGACAGTTAGGTAAATCTTTCATTACCTTGTAACAGTTAGGTAAAGTTTTCATTATCTTGTGACAATTAGGTAAAGCTTTCATTATCTTGTGACAATTAGGTAAAGCTTTCATTATTTTGTGACAATTAGGTAAAGCTTTCATTTATCTTGTGGCAGTTAGGTAAATCATTCATTATTTTGTTACAGTTAGGTAAATCTTTCATTATCTTGTAACAGTTAGGTAAAGTTTTCATTATCTTGTGACAATTAGGTAAAGTTTTCATTATCTTGTGACAATTAGGTAAAGCTTTCATTATCTTGTGACAATTAGGTAAAGCTTTCATTACCATGTGACAATTAGGTAAAGTTTTCATTATCTTGTGACAATTAGGTAAATCTTTCATTATCTTGGGACAATTAGGTAAAACTTTCATTATCTTGTGACAATTAGGTAAAGCTTTCATTATCTTGTGACAATTAGGTAAAGCTTTCATTATCTTGTGACAAATATGTAAAGCTTTCATTATCTTGTGACAAGTAGGTAAAGCTTTCATTTATCTTGTGACAATTAGGTAAAGCTTTCATTTATCTTGTGACAAATAGGTAAAGCTTTCATTATATTGTGACAAATCTGTAAAGTTTTCATTATGTTATGACAAATAGGTAAAGCTATCATTCTATTGTGTTAAATAGGTAAAGCTTTCATTATACTGTGACAAATAGGTTAAGCTTTCATTATCTTGTGACAAATAGGTAAAGTTTTCATTATCTTGTGACAAATAATAAAGCCATCATTATATTGTGACAATTCGGTAAAGCTTTCATTATCTTGTGGCAAGTCAGTAAATTCATTATCTTGTGAAACTCCCTGTGCTGTGATCTTTAACTAAATGACAAAGCCACCCCAGGAACATCATAAATGACAAAGTCACCCCAGGAACATCATAAATGACAAAGCCATCCTCGTAAAATCATAAATAACAAACCCACCCCAGAAACATCATAAATGACAAAGCCATCCCAGGAACATCATAAATGACAAAGCCACCCCAAGAACATCATAAATGACAAAGCCACCCCGGTAAAAATCATAAATGACAAAGCCACCCCGGAAAAAATCATAAATGACAAATCCACCCTGGGAACATCACAAATGACAAAACCACCACGGGAAAACCATAAATGACAAATCCATCCCGGGAACATCATAAATGACAAAAGCCAACCCGGGAACATCATAGATGACAAAGCCAACCCGGGGACATCATAAATGACAAAGCCATCCCGGGGACATTATAAATGACAAAAGCCAACCCGGGAACATCATGGATGACAAAGCCACCCCGGGGACATCATGGATGACAAAACCACCCCGGGGACATCATAGATGACAAAGCCACCCGGTGACATCTTGATAACAAAGCCACCCCGGGGACATCATAAATGACAAAGCCACCCCAGGGGACACCATAAACAAATCTAAGAACCACTGGACTACAAACTTACCGGAGTCAGAATCGATGGTGGAGCAGCTCTTGTCGGCCTTCGCGCTCACCTTTTTGGTGGCGGCGAAGTCAAAGCTAAACCCAAGACCCAGATCAAATCCATCATCTGAGGAGCTCTTCTTCGTCTTTTCATCCGCTCTGGCTCCCCCGTCATCATCGTCATCGAAATAATTATCCAAGGAGTAGATGTCCTCTGGGCTGGGGGACCCGAAGCCAGAGCGCTGAAGCTCGGAGACGCTTTCCAAGAGTGAGCTCATGCCACCTGCCAATTCCAAGTCTCCGATGTCACTGACCTCTGTCAGGACGATGGAATCAAACAGGGGCATGATCTGATCCTCAATGTCTGCGGCGTGAAGTCTCTCGTCCACTCACTGAATCAACAGCCCTGGGTAGCTGTGCTTCCCTTTTCTCGTGCCTCACTGCAGTTTCCGGACAAACTAAACACTGCCATCTTGAATCTATAAATAGCAACGTGTTAAGTAATGGCTATACGTTAAGTGCGCAGAATTTCCGAGACAACGTTGGTGTCCCTCCAACACACGCAGATAAAACAACGCTATCGTAAAAGCAACACAGTCTGGATGCCTTCTATAAACCGCGGACAAAAAAAGTTCAATAAATCAGCAGGTTGTAAATCTAATTTAACACACGACTGTACTCACTTTACACCAGAAAATAAACACAACGCGGGTCCACGTATCTGTGCTGTAATAATCCAACAATTATCACAAATAAGTGAATATTATCCGCGAGATTTCAACAATAATTCTAGAATTATTCTACTCATTGATTACAACAAAACTTTTAACGATAGTCCATCAACAACTTAAAACAATAAAAGAAGAAGAAGAAAAAAAGGTTATCTGGTCTTATACGAAAATAAATTAGACCAGGCCATCTTGACCTAGTGTGCCTGACTGTAGAACACAGGCTAAAACTACAACTGGCGTTACGAAACCATCGGTAGAAACATTTTAATGGAGTCAGATGACCCCATCTTTCAGTTGACGCAGTTAGCAATTAACAATGTAGCCAATATAAGTGTATTACTGTGTGATGATGTGTGTGATGAAATGTATGGTAAAGTGTGCCTGGACTTGCAGGAATGTGTGTGACATTATTCTCAAATTATGTATATAAAATATACATATACTTAAGCCTATGCAGCGTAAGAACAGAATACCCTAGAGTGCAACAAACATATAAAATAACATTAAATTTACATCAAAACTATAAATATGTAACTTCCTTTATATCAGGTCCATATCACAGACATTTCGTGCAGAACGCCAAACGGCCAAAGCTAAATTAAAGTCAGGCAAGCAAATGCATTTTGGTCTTCAAGCAGAAGAAAATCTGGACCAAGTTACACCTATCAAGTGATATATTTTAGAAGGCTGTACTTCCCGGCAGATAAGTCAAACATGTCATATTATTCAACCCTGGGCTTCCACTACAACTTTTGGGGACGTCAATCAATGCTCGCTTCAGGTTTGCTAAGAGCTGCAGAAATGAGGGGGGGGGGGGGGGGGGGGAACAGACATTTAGTCTTCAAAGATATGTCCATTCAGCCACACCAACTTTCTGCCAAGTACACAGCCGAACTCAGCCGAAGTACGAGATCTTTAGTTGCCTAACTTTAACAAGTACGAGACATTTACCTGCCTAACTTTAACAAGTACGAGACATTTACCTGCCTAACTTTAACAAGTACGAGACATTTACCTGCCTAACTTTAACAAGTACGAGACATTTACCTGCCTAACTTTAACAAGTACGAGACATTTACCTGCCTAACTTTAACGAGTACGAGACATTTACCTGCCTAACTTTAACAAGTACGAGACATTTACCTGCCTAACAAGTACGAGACATTTACCTGCCTAACTTTAACGAGTACGAGACATTTACCTGCCTAACTTTAACGAGTACGAGACATTTACCTGCCTAACTTTAACGAGTACGAGACATTTACCTGCCTAACTTTAACGAGTACGAGACATTTACCTGCCTAACTTTAACGAGTACGAGACATTTACCTGCCTAACTTTAACGAGTACGAGACATTTACCAGCCTAACTTTAACGAGTACGAGACATTTACCAGCCTAACTTTAACGAGTACGAGACATTTACCTGCCTAACTTTAACGAGTACGAGACATTTGCCTGCCAAACTTTAACGCATGCGAGACATTTACTTGCCAAACTTTACGGAGTACGAGACAGAAGGAGTAAGAAGAATGATGATGATGATGATGATGATTATGATGATTTTAGCACGTGAGTCTATCTAAATTTCCAGATTACATCAAACTAAACTATGTTCAACCTTTCAGAACTAATTAAAAAAAGATGCCTAACTGCTGCAGCTGAGAGGTAAAAGACGGCCTCGGATGTGTCTCGTTATGTTGTAACAAGAATGTGTCTCGTCATGTTGTAACAAGAATATGTCTCGTCATGTTGTAACAAGAATGTGTCACGATATGTTGTAACAAGAATGTGTCACGATATGTTGTAACAAGAATGTGTCTCGTTATGTTGTAACAAGAATGTGTCTCGTCATGTTGTAACAAGAATGTGTCTCGTTATGTTGTAACAAGAATATGTCTCGTTATGTTGTAACAAGAATGTGTCTCGTTATGTTGTAACAAGAATGTGTCTCGTTATGTTGTAACAAGAATATGTCTCGTTATGTTGTAACAAGAATGTGTCTCGTTATGTTGTAACAAGAATGTGTCTCGTTATGTTGTAACAAGAATGTGTCACGATATGTTGTAACAAGAATGTGTCACGATATGTTGTAACAAGAATGTGTCACGATATGTTGTAACAAAGGGAAAAAAATGACGCGAGTGCCATTTGCTGCCACGACAGTTGGGCGGGTTTCTAATGATTAACCCGCTATGAATGACAAGAATCTATCCAATCCCTGTCAGTGTCCTGTCTGTCACGTCCATGTCCCAATTTCCAGATCTGCATAAGGTACAGGCTACAATCAAAATCACAAGAACACGCCACTCACTGGCGAGTCATTGCAATATGCCATCTTCGCCACTCACTGGCGAGTCAGTGCAATATGCCATCTTCGCCGTTTACTTACTTGAAAGGTACAAATATGGCCACCACCACCAAAGATAACGTTAGTTTACCTCTTCTTTTCTCTCTCCTGACTACCGTCCCTAACTGCAGATCCTAACTGTCGCCCCTAACTGTCGCCCCTAACTGCCGACCCTAACTGTCGCCCCTACTGCCGACCCTAACTGTAGCCCCTAACTGTAGCCCCTAACTGCCGACCCTAACTGCCGACCCTAACTGTCGTCCCTAACTGTAGCCCCTAACTGCCGACCCTAACTGTCGCCCCTAACTGTCGCCCCTAATTGCCGACCCTAACTGTCGCCCCTAACTGCCGACCCTAACTGTCGCCCCTAACTGCCGACCCTAACTGTCGCCCCTAATTGCCGACCCTAACTGTCGCCCCTAACTGCCGACCCTAACTGTCGCCCCTAACTGCCGACCCTAACTGTCGCCCCTAACTGCCGACCCTAACTGTAGCCCCTAACTGCCGACCCTAACTGTAGCCCCTAACTGTCGACCCTAACTGTAGCCCCTAACTGTCGACCCTAACTGTAGCCCCTAACTGTCGACCCTAACTGTAGCCCCTAACTGTAGCCCCTAAATGCACAAA
The DNA here is from genome assembly GCA_009760885.1 of Achatina immaculata. Lineage (NCBI taxonomy): Eukaryota > Metazoa > Mollusca > Gastropoda > Stylommatophora > Achatinidae > Lissachatina > Lissachatina immaculata. Next base: position 45,628,184 of record CM019716.1, read on the forward strand.
ATAAAGTATGCTCATTCGCTCGTTCTTGTAGACATGTATATAACAGCACTACTCTCTTGTAGACATGTATATAACAGCACTACTCTCTTGTAGACATGTATATAACAGCACTACTCTCTTGTAGACATGTATATAACAGCACTACTCTCTTGTAGACATGTATATAACAGCACTACTCTCTTGTAGACATGTATATAACAGCACTACTCTCTTGTAGACATGTATATAACAGCACTACTCTCTTGTAGACATGTATATAACAGCACTACTCTCTTGTAGACATGTATATAACAGCACTACTCTCTTGCAGACAAGTATATAACAGCACTACTACCAACTACAGAACTGTTGCCCTGATTAGTCATGCCAGTAAAATTCTGTTAAAAATCATAATGGGTAGACTTCGAAAGAAAATAGAAGAAGAAGTCAATATGGTCCAAGCTGGCTTCAGGCAAGGAAGAGGATCAAGAGATCATATATTCAATCTAAGATTAATAATAGAGAAATGCAGGGAGTTTAATGTGAATCTATATTTATCCTTTATAGACTACTCAAAGGCATTTGATTGTGTACAACACCAGAAACTTTGGGAAATAATGGAAAAAATGGGATTTCCAACACATTTGATACAATTAACATCACTGCTGTATTTAGACCAACAAGCAGAATAAATGGTGAAACAACAAGTTGGTTTGACATAAAACAAGGGGTCCGTCAGGGGTGCATATTGTCACCCTACTTATTTAACTTGTATACTGAAAATATAATGAGGAATGTTAGAGAAGATGTAGACAAAGAATATTACGATGCCATAACAGTTGGAGGTTATGAAATACCAGAGATTAGATATGCTGATGACACAGTATTGCTGTCCACAACACAAGAAGGAATGGAAAAACTAATTATGTCAGTCCGCAAGAACAGCGAAGAGCAGAACCTCTATCTTAATGCAAAGAAAACTAAAGTGATGACAACTGACAAAACAAACAAGGCAACTGAAATATGTATCAATGAGGAAAAACTGGAAGAAGTGGAGAGTTTTGAATATCTTGGATCACTACTAACTAATAATGGAGATACAATGAGGGAAATTAAAAGGAGGACATCTATTGCTCTTCAGAAAGTAAAACAAATAAAGAATCTGTGGAGAGGAGCAGACAGAACCACAAAAATAAGATTTTTAAGGGCATGCATCTTTCCCATCGCAACATATGCCTGTGAGACCTGGACACTTAACAAAACAGCTGAGAAGCACATAAATGCCTTTGAATGTAAATGCTATAGAAGAGTTCTCCAAATATCGTGGACACAAAAAAGAACAAATATATCTATACTACAAGAGCTTAATATTGAAGAAGGCTGGCTAGTAAAGAGGATTAAAGAGAGAAAACTTAAATATTTTGGACACATTAAACGTCATGATAATTTAGAGAAGACCGTATTGGAAGGATACATAATGGGAAAAAGAAAAAGAGGAAGACCGAAACGAAGATGGCTGCAAGACATCGTTGATGATCTGGAAATGGATGCAGCAGCAGCAGGCCATCTTGCTCACAACCGAGAGGCCTACAGGAGTGCTGTTTGGGAGGCAAAGTTCCGCAAGGGACATGCAAAGGAATGAATGAATGAACTCTCTTGTAGACATTTCATGTACGGAACACAGCATCTAATACTACATTTATAACGGCCGCGTGATTCTGACGCGCCGCCATATTCTCATGAAGATTCTTCATCACTAGAAAGTTCAGATTTGGATGTAGCTGCTCAGAATATCAAATATGGGCGTCTCCCACCGAGAACCACGAGGCAGTGAAAAATCTCATAAATCTGGCATGACTGAATCCAGCACTTTTGTTCAGTCATCGAGTCCAGACCTGTTCCCTTCTGTCCATCATCCCTTGACCCCTTGCAACCAGAAGATTCTAAAAATTGCGAAAACCCCACAACATGCTAACCGCACCAGAGAAACAACATGTTATTTTTACAGTTGTTGTTATCTTTAAAAACAAAACAGGTTGGTTTTTTTTTTAAGCAATGTGTTATCTTAAACGCTGATAACAAGTTTACTAGAGTCCTGCCGGCGGGAGATCGGCGTTAGCGGAGAAAACATCCTGAAGAGTAAACCGGACAAAATTTATAAGCTGATCTGCGTTCATTTATTATGTACATCCAAACATGCGTACCGTACACATCTGTACATATACCAGTGTTTCTCATCCTGGGTTTCCACGTGAGGCTACTAGTGGTTCATTGAGAGATTGTTAAGGGTGCCTAGAGAGGTTGTTAGGGGTTCCTGGAGAGGTTGCTAGTAATTCCTGGAGAGGTTGCCAGTAGTTTCTAGAGAGGTTGCCAGTAGTTTCTAGAGAGGTTGCTAGTGGTTTATCGAGAGGTTGTTAAGAGTACCGCGAGAAGTTGCTAGGGCTCTTTGAGAGGTTGCTAGTAGTTCCTCAAGAGGCTGTTAGTAGTTCATTAAGAGGGTGCTAGTAATTCATCAGGAGGTTACTATTAGTTCCTCAAGAAGTTGCCAGTAGTTCCTCAAGAGGTTGCTATTAATTCCTCAAGAAGACGCTACTAGTTCCTCAAAAGGTTGCTAGTAGTTCCTCAAAAGGTTGCTAAGAGTTCTGAGATATATCGTTGGTAGGTCCTGAACAGAGCAACACACAGAAAGTAACGAATGCAGCACTTCTGTTTTTCTTTGTGCAGCGTATAAACTTTCCTGCGCGAAAAGACTTTTTTTCTGTGTGGGGCCGCGCAGCTTAGAGGGAACACTGGTAAGAGACCTCAGCCAAAAAACTTGATGTATAGAGGCCTCAGCCAAAAAAACTTGATATAATAAGCCTCAACCAGGAAACTTGATGTACAGTGGCATCAACTAAAAAACTGGATGTACAGAAGCCTCAACTAAAAAAACCTGATGTATAGACGTCTGAGCCAAAAAAAAAAAAACTTTATATAAAGAAGCCTAAACTAGAAAACGTGATGTACAGAGGCATCAACTAAAAAACTTGATGCACAGAGGCATCAACTAAAAAACTTGATGCACAGAGGCCTCAACTAAAAGAAAAAGACAAAGACGTGCAGAGCCTCCATCAAGAAACACAGTTCACGCAAGTGGCAATCCAAGAAATATCACACCAAACTGTTGAACAAACTCCTACAACGAGTCACCAAAGAATGCATGAATCCACCTGCAAGATGAAACACCAGAAGTGTCCGGTACAGCATGAAACAAGCATAGCCAAAAGATGAATGGCGCGCCCTGAACAGACACAACTATCGCTGCAAACATGCAAACGCTGCAGCAGATCTGACAGCCAAGCGATAGTATTTAGCTGTCAGATACAGAGATCCACCACCAGCGAAGACTATTCTTCCGTGATTTGAAAAAGAATGTAAACATTAACCTCCCCAAATGTATCTGTATAACGCCACAAAACTGTTATATCATTTATGAAAAGGGGAGACAATCTACATTAAAGATGCCAAAGTTCGCTGTACAAATCATCGAGCATCAGGCAAAGGTACATAACTCAAATAAAACGTGCGAAACATCCAGTAACGTTAACAAACTTTCACTCCAAATCTGATCATCACAGCTTTCTAATATTGTAGCATGAGGCTTTCGTTAATGTATATTTAACATTCTCGGCCACTAAATAAATTATCTTCCGTAACTTTAGTAAAACATACAGCGGCGAATTTCAGTAAGAAAGGAAAACTAAATCTGTGTCTCATCTAGAGCTAGGCAATACTCTTTTTTCAGGAACCGAATCTTTAGGGTACCCGCTTAGTAGGTTCTGATGGAACCAGTTCCTGGAACCAATTCTTCGAATTATTGCCCTTTGTAAATGTGAGTGATGATTTACATATAAAACGAATGACGACTTCATCATGCTGTACCATATGTCTCCACACAAAACTGATATTATATCGTTATTTATATGTCTCCACACAGAACTGATATTATATCGTTATTTATATGTCTCCACACAGAACTGATATTATATCGTTATTTATATGTCTCCACACAGAACTGATATTATATCGTTATTTATATGTCTCCACACAGAACTGATATTATATCGTTTATGTAACATTCACAGTAAAACATACATAACTGAAGTGAGTGAAGTAAATCTAGAAACAGTAATTCAGGGGAAAAATACAGGCTTATAAAGTGGATGAGAGAGAGAGAGAGAGAGAGAGAGAGAGAGAGAGAGAGAGAGAGAGAGATTAAACTGGGAAGACAACATACAAGAGTGGACAGGAGACAGCCTCTAGACTGCATCATCAAAGCTTGAGCGGGGAAACTGGAGATTCACTGCCGCCAAACTTCGTTCTGACGACGGCAGATGTGATGATGATGATGACGACGACCAACTTTATGAACGGATTCTAATATGTTCATCAGCTTTAACAAATAAAATGAGCGCATTTAATGACTGCACAGTACAGAAATATATGGCTACTACGGTTAAAACTGTTCAGCAACTAGTACTGAATGATGAAAAAAAAAAGTTTGTTGTTAGGAAGGTAGAGCATGTGAGGCATTATGACGGTTTTGTTTTCATTTCCACGACTTTTAAACAAAATTCCCGTCATGAGACGCCATTCCTCAACACTGGCACTCGTCAGCAAACGGTTCTACATTCATACATTGGAGCTGGTTGTTTTGTTTTCTAAGCGGTTCCAAATTGGTACTACTCGGTATCAGGTATCGGTGTTTAGGAACGGGGCATCTATTTGAACCGATAGAACCGGTTCCTAATTCGCTCCCCACTCAGTTCAACTACTTGGTATCAGGAATCGGTGTTTAGGAACCGGGCACCTACTTGAACCGAAAGAACCGGTTCCTAATTCGGTCCCCACTCAGCTCAACTACTCGGTATCAGGAATCCAATTTTTAAGAACCGGGTACCTACTTTTACCGGAAGGACCGAAAGAACCGGTTCTTAATTCAACTCCTGCCCAGCTCTAGTCTTCTCTATCCAAACTTGACTCTCATAAGAGTCCTTCACAACACTCACATTCTTATTACATCTGATTCACAGCTTTACTTGCAGCCTTCAAGATTCTTCAATAAATTTCTCTGATGGGAAGAGATCATGGCTCAACCTGAAAACACAGAACACAGCAAGATGACATCTATTTAAGCCAATCTTTCCTCGAGAGATGGTACATGATGATGATAAAATTCCGGACTACAAACAATCATTATCTCCCCCCCCCCCCCTTCCATACACACACAATCTCAGCATGAGTTTGCACGTAATGACCATAATGATCTCTGTAAGCACTTTCCCACTCCATCCCTTTCTCTGACCTTTGGATCACCACCAGACCACATCTGGGGTTAAAGTCCACGGAAGAAACTAGGCCCAAAACGTCTGGAAATTTCCCGCACACAGATGAAACTATCGGAGATTATATAATCAATTTAAAATCAAGAATGTCTCTAATCTTCTGCCTGCAGTTCTTTGGCTGGGTTCTTCTTATGAAATTTCTGCTCTCAGATAATAAGTCGGAGACTCGTGACTCCAAGAAAACTTCAGTTGCTCACTCAACCCAAACATTTTCAGACAAACTGTCTCTCTAGTAAATGTTAATCAAACTACTCACACAAAAATGTTAGACATACTGTCTCTCTAGTAAATGTTAATCAAACTACTCACACAAAAATGTTAGACATACTGTCTCTCTAGTAAATGTTAATCAAACTACTCACACAAAAATGTTAGACAAACTGTCTCTCTAGTAAATGTTAATCAAACTACTCACACAAAAATGTTAGGTTAGACATACTGTCTCTCTAGTAAATGTTAATCAAACTACTCACACAAAAATGTTAGACATACTGTCTCTCTAGTAAATGTTAATCAAACTACTCACACAAAAATGTTAGACAAACTGTCTATCTTGTAAATGTTAATCAAACTACTCACACACAAATGTTAGGTTAGACATACTGTCTCTCTAGTAAATATTAATCAAACTACTCACACAAAAATGTTAGACAAACTGTCTCTCTAGTAAATGTTAATCAAACTACTCACAGAAATTTTAGTGACACCGCTTCTCTAACAAATGTTAATCAAACTACTCACAGAAATTTTAGTGACACCGCCTCTCTAACAAATGTTAATCAAACTGACAGACACACAAGCTTTAGGTACACTGCCTTCCCGGGGGGGGGGGGGGGGGGGGTGCGGTGTGTGAGACGGAAACAAAAACTTTATTTAAACTGGAAGAAAAATTAAAATCAGCCTCTGTGTGGGACTAAACTGACTTAAGAATATTCTATCAATCGGACTCCAAGACAAATTTCAACCAAACTATGTCTGTAAAATATCTGTAGTCAGATACCACTAGATCAGACGCTAGGACAGACTCCAGAGCAGACATCAGGTCAGATACCAGGACAGGCTTTAAAAATACATTAAGATTAGACTCAACAGCAGACATTAGATTAGACACTAGGTCAGACTCAACAACAGACATTAGATTAGACACTAGATCAGACTCTACAGCAGACATTAGATTAGACACTAGGTCAGACTCTGCAGCAAACACTAGTTAGACACTAGGACAGACTCTACAGCAGACACTATGTTAGACACTAGGTAATACTCTGCAGCAGACACTATATCAGACTCTACAGCAGACACTAAGTTAGACACTAGGACAGATTCTATATCAAACACAAGTCAGTAACTAGGGCAGACTCTAAGTCTGACACTACAGCAGACTCTAGGTCAGACACTAGAACAGACTCTGGAACAGACATTAGATCAAACACTAGAGCAGACACTAGAACAAATCTCAGTGAAACTAATGGAGGCTCGCAATAATCTGTATTGAACGAAACGTCAGATGTCCGCATGTTCTGACAAGAACTGCCAATATTGATTAAGGCTATCATTTTGTACAGCACATCATTTTATTATGACATAATTATTTTAATGAAATTCCAATGAATAAAACCGACATTGTTAAATGTTGATCATTAGAGACCATCTGGCATTATGGAAATTTAAAAAAAAACACCATTAAGAGTAAAACAGTTTCAAAAAGCAAGATGGCAGCGTTCCGACAAGGTTACCAATTCGCCCCAGTCAGTCCCAGCTGAACAGAGGTACCTGACACTAGAACAGATGACGTCACGACAGAGACTGATGGGACACAGCAGACCAAGGCTATAACCTACCACTTCCTAGTGATCGCATAAAATGGCTGTTGTGCCACTTAGACGAGGTGCAGATGGATGCTTAGGCTGTGATGATGGAACTAGTTGAGACAATCACACTGGCTATCTACAGCAAAGAACTCAAGTTGGGCAGTTACAAATATATGAAAAAAACACGCGAACAAGTCTTGTATATAACAGTTACCAGAACAATGTCAAATATAACAGTTTCTACGAGCGGTATCGCCTATATGATGCTACCAGCCTTGCAACATTCTGCAGTCCATCCTGGCAAGCAGAACAATGACCTTGACATTCAACTCAACTTTTTCTTCCTGGAACAAAAAATTCAGGATCAGATCAGATGAGGGGAACTAACAACTTGACGAACGTGAGAAAAATAACTCGAAGAGACCCTAATGAAGGGAGACAACAGATAAAAAGATGCCAAAAGAACAATAATAAAATATACTTTCAAACAGTTATTGATTTGTGATACAAAATTCATTCACAGCACATGAAAGCTCATGTTAACATTTTCAGTATTGTTAAATGAAAGATCATGTTAACAGTTTTAGTAATGTTATATGAAATATAATGAAAACAGTTTTAGTAATGTTATGAAAGATCATGTTAATAGTTTCAGTAATGTTATATTAAAGATCATGTTAACAACTTCAGTAATATTATATGAAAGATTATGTTAACAATTTTAGTACTGTTATATGAAAGATCATACCAATAGCTTTAGTAATGTTATAAAAAGATAAAGTTAAGAGTTTCAGTAATGTTATAAGAAAGCTCATGTTAACAGTTTTAGTCTTCTTCTTCTTCGTTCGCACACAGTTTTAGTAATGTTATATGAAATATCATGTTAACAGCTTTAGTTATATAAAAGACAATGTTAATGGACACAATGTTAATGGATTTAGTACTGTTATATGAAAGATCATGTTAACAATTTTGGCAATACTATATGAAATATCATGTTAATAGTTTTATTAACATTATATTACATAGTAATCATATACCCGTTGACATTTGATGTCCCTTGCGGAACTTTGCCTCCCTAACAGCTCTCCTGCAGACCTTTTGGTTGTCAGCAAGATGCCCTGCTAAAGATGTATCCATATGCACATTATCAACGATGTCTTGCAGCCATCTTCGCCTTGGTCTTCCTCTCTTTCTTTCTCCCATTATATACCTTTCCAAGATGGTCTTCTCTAAATTCTCATGACGTTTAATATGTCCAAAATATTTAAGTTTTCTCTGTTCAATCTTCTTTACCAGCCAACCTTCTTCAATATTAAATTCTTGTAGTATGGATATATTTGTTCTTTTTGTGCTCATGATATTTGAAGAACTCTTCTGTAGCATTTACTTTCAAAGGTATTTATGTGCTTCTCATCTGTTTTGTGAATTGTCCAGGTCTCACAGGCATATTTTGCAATGGGAAAGATGCATGCCTTTAAAAATCTTATTTTTGTAGTTCTGCCTGTTTCTCTCCACAGAAACTTTAGTTGTGTTATTATTTTTTTTTGAAGAGCAATAGATGTCCTCCTTTTAATTTCCCTTATTGTATCTCCATTATTAGTTAGTAATGATCCAAAAATATTAAAAACTCTCCACCTCTTCCAACTTTTCCTCACTGTTATTTATTTCACCTGCTGTGTATGCTGTATCATCACCACAACATCATCAGCTGAAGAAATGAGAATCAAACAACAAAAAAAAAGATTATGAAAGGGAAGAACATTATAAAACTGAATTTAGCACTGCTGAGAACATACAAGAACCTGAAGGAAGAATATAACACCATAGTAAGGGACACATACAACGCAGATAATTAGTGAGAGATGCTAAGAGATTCCATGCAGCAAACATCAAAGAAAATCATACCCGAGACCAAAAGACCCGTCAAGAAAAGATGGATAACTGATGAAATGCTAAATCGATGGAACAGAGAAGAATGCACAAAAAAAGGCAAAGTAAAATATACAGAAATAAAGAGATAAGGATCAAATGCAACAAAGCAAAAAAATAAGAATTGTTTCAACACGGCCTATTAAGAACTGTTTTAACATGGCCTAATAAGAATTGTTTCAACACGGCCTAATAAGAATTGTTTCAACATGGCCCAATAAGAATTGTTTCAACATGGCCTAATAAGAATTGTTTCAACATGGCCTTGCTATGAAACCTCACACTTCTACACACAAACCTCAGCACATCTACTGCTGGTAATGATGCTGCCAAAAACTGTACTACATTATGACAGAAATTAATTAGTGCATAGTTATAAACCACTTCATGACATTAAGAACTCGTGTCAATTTTCTGCCTCTTTACCGTTAAATTTACACAAATTTTAACGTTAAAAACTGTGTGGAACATAAACAGTGACAAGACACTTAATACAAAGTCCAACAATTAAGTAATGAGACTAATTACATATAAAATAAAATAAAAAGTTGAAGATATAACCTGTATTTATTCAAAGTAAGCCCCTTGTGCATTGATACCTCGAGTGCACAAACAAAACAAACACTGGAACGACCTCTGCAGTTCTTCTGTTGGTGTGGGCCTTAAACTCAATGTTACAGCCCTTTGGATGTCATCAGTATCGTCAAAGAAGCGCCCTTTCAATGGTAACTTTAATTTTGGGAACAGAAAATAACTGCAGGGAGACAAATCTGGGGAATAAGGTGGATGGTTGAGAACACACACTTGTTTTTGAGCCAAAAATTCCTATACAACTACCGCCCAGTGAGCCGGTGCACTATCATGAAGAAGGAAAAAACTGCCAGGTGTTGAATACTCCAGTCGGACTCGGATAATCCTTTTCAATAGGCGTTGTTTCAAAATACTTAAACTTTGGCAGTTCCAGTCTGTCCCTCTGGAATAAATTCTTTGTGAATAACTCCTTTGCTGCTGTAGAAGCACACCAACTCTGTCTTTACTTTCAACTTTTGAAGACCAATTTTTTTGCCTTTTGGTGATGATGATGACTTCCACTGAGCACTTTGGCGTTTAGTTGTGGGATCACAGCAGAAAATTCACGTTTCATCCTCTGCAACAATCAAATTTAAGAAATGTTTATTTCTGTGACACGTTTTAATTATGTCTTTTGCGCACTCAACATGCTGATGTTTTTGGTCATCAGATAACGAATGTGGTAGAAACCGCCAAGCAACTTTCTTTTTGTCTAAATCTTCCATTAAAATTTTACGAATGGTCTCTTGGTTAACACTAAATTCATCTGCCATCATCCTCACAGTCAAACAACGATCTTCTTGTATCCGTTCTCTGACTTTTGCAATGAGTTTCTCTCATTATGAACAGAAATTGGGCGTCCAAGTCTAGTTGCATTTGTAATCGTTTTCACACCACTTTTGAATCGTGAATACCACCTGAATATCTGTGCAAGAGATAAAAAAATTATCCCCATAAACTTGTCGCATCAATTCAACCGTCTCAATTGCACTTTTTCTGAGTTTTAAACAGAATTTAATGTTAGCTTTTTGCTCCATGCTGATTACGTAAAAGTGCACTTCTGACTAGGTCAACAAAATGGCGATTTGTTTGTCGTCTGCTTATCGGGCGGCGATGAAAAGTTGCCACATCATAGATGAAGATTGCCTCGCTGGATATCATGCTTTGTTTCATAGATGGCATTTTTGTCTTGGCCATAATAAAATCAGTCTCATTACTTAATTGTCGGACCTTTTAACTATCAGTTTTCTATGTTGCATCAGTTTTCTTAACTCCGCTGTCAATCTTCTTAAATATTTTTTTTAAAAACCAGTCATTTCGGAAACTTACGTGTCCATCAGGAACCCACATACAAAGTCGAAAATAAACGACTTTAAAATAATATGATAAATGTTTCCCTAGAGATCAGTTGATATCATATTCCAACTTTCATTCCACGTACGTGTCTGAACGTTACATGATGCACTTCTGTCGGCAAACACAGCTGACACAAGTCTTTCATAAAGAAACTACTGTTTCCAGAGACCTTGACATGCCTTTGTCTCATATCACTGGGAGTAAAACCAGGTCATCCTGGCGAGTGTGTAAATTTAACATACAGAAATGTCGAATTTTTAAAGTTGAAATCTTCACCAAAACCACACAGCTTACGAGAAAGAACGTGGCATTTTGCTGCCATGTGCTAATTACAGACGTCTATAATTCTGATCAGAAGTTTTGTCTCGCGTATTAGTGCAACCATGAGGCCAAGTGGACAGACAGACAGGCAGACAGACACAGACAAACAAACAGAGAGTATCACTCAGCCAAACACACAGACAGAATGACAAGCAGACAGACCGGCCGGCGAGCGGGCGGACAGACAGACAGACACAGACAGACAGGTCGGCGAGCGGGCGGGCGGACGGACAGACAGACAGGTCGGCGAGCGGGCGGACGGCCAGACAGACAGACAGACACAGACAGACAGGTCGGCGAGCGGGCGGACGGACGGACAGACAGACACAGACAAACAGGTCGGCGAGCGGGCGGACAGACAGACACATAGATCTGAAGACGAGATGGTGCCGCCATCTAAAACTACAAGAAGCGTAGATAACTGGTCTCCAGAAACGATCCTCCTTTGGAAAATTAACAACAGAATGCCTTTTTCTGTGAGCCATTAAGGTAAAATTAAAACACTGAGGCCAGAATGCGTTTCTGATGTGCAACAGTTCATCAAAATAATAAGTTTAAAGTGAGTTTCACAGTTCATCAATAAAGTGAGTTTCACAGTTCATCAATATAATAAGTTTAAAGAGAATTTCACAGTTCATCAATATAATAAGTTTAAAGTGAGTTTCACAGTTCATCAAAATAATAAGTTTAAAGTGAGTTTCACAGTTCATCAAAATAATAAGTTTAAAGTGAGTTTCGCAGTTCACCAATATAATAAGTTTAAAGTGAGTTTCACAGTTCATCAATATAATAAGTTTAAAGTGAGTTTCACAGTTCATCAATATAATAAGTTTAATGTGAGTTTCACAGTTCATCAATATAATAAGTTTAAAGTGAGTTTCACAGTTCATCAATATAATAAGTTTAAAGTGAGTTTCACAGTTCATCAATATAATAAATTTAAAGTGAGTTTCACAGTTCACCAATATAATAAGTTTAAAGTGAGTTTCGCTTAGCTTTAACTTCTGTTTTTCATAGTTTTTTTTCCGAAATAAGTTCTACTAAGTTCTGCACATCTTTAAAACAAGGCCTGCGTTAAAAATGAGTTAAAATAATGTACAGTATCTCAATCTTATTAGGACTGGAATGTAGAAAGGTCGGACCGCAGATGGATTACTGTAACAGTCACCTGGGGTTGCAATGAAGTGCTAAAAACAATGATTGTAATATTAAATGATGGGATTCGGTACTTTAGGCGTAGCAAATCTGCTTCTAACTCCGCACCATTTCTCTGTCTCTCAGAGTTAGTTCAAAGTGACATCGTTATTCCGCGTCATTTCTCTGTCTCTCAGAGTTAGTTCAGACTGACATCGTAACTCTGGTTCATTTCTCTGTCTCTCAGAGTTAGTTCAGACTGACATCGTAACTCTGGTTCATTTCTCTGTCTCTCAGAGTTAGTTCAGACTGACATCGTAACTCTGGTTCATTTCTCTGTCTCTCAGAGTTAGTTCAGACTGACATCGTAACTCTGGTTCATTTCTCTGTCTCTCAGAGTTAGTTCAGACGGACGATAACTGAACAGGAGAAATGAGCGATTTTGACTGATCTTTCTCTTTGCTTAAGGACACAGATTTTGACAATGTTACGCTCTGACACTTGTAGTAAGGACGCGAACTTTGACACTACTACTTTCTGACACTTGTAGTAAGGACGCGAATTTTGACAATTCCACTCACTGACACCTTGTAGTAAGGAGGCGAATTTTGACACCACTACTCTCTGACACTTGTAGTAAGGACGCGAATTTTGACAATTCCACTCACTGACACCTTGTAGTAAGGAGGCGAATTTTGACACCACTACTCTCTGACACTTGTAGTAAGGACGCGAATTTTGACACCACTACTCTCTGACACTTGTAATAAGGACGCGAATTTTGACACCACTACTCTCTGACACTTGTAATAAGGACGCGAATTTTGACACCACTACTCTCTGACACTTGTAGTAAGGACGCGAATTTTGACACCACTACTCTCTGAAACTTGTAGTAAGGACGCGAATTTTGACACCACTACTCTCTGACACTTGTAGTAAGGACGCGAATTTTGACACCACTACTCTCTGACATTTGTAATAAGGACGCGAATTTTGACACCACTACTCTCTGACACTTGTAGTAAGGACGCGAATTTTGACACTACTACTCTCTGACACTTGTAGTAAGGACGCGAATTTTGACACTACTACTCTCTGACACTTGTAGTAAGGACGTGGAGAGTTGACCATGACTCCTTAGTGGCATCTTCTTGCTCTCTCTCTCTCTCCCCCTCTCTCTCTCTCTCTCTTTCTCTCTCTCTCTCTCTGACAACAATCTATAGTAGATTAAATTCAAAGGATTATACGTTTAGTTTTTACAAATGTATAATTTGTAGATTAGGCGCTTGTGAATGATGTACTGTCTTCTGACCTATTTTCGTCAAAACCAGGCGTGTCAATGAATACGGACTTACTGCACCTAAGTAGCGATCGTGTAACTATATTCCTTTCTGTAAGGAACAAAACAAAAGACAATGAATGGAAGTTAGAACTAGCTGTGCTATGATATAAAACTTCAGAATGAACGCAGGCAACAATCACTGTAAAGACTTACGCAGACAAACAAAATATATGTGCACGATATACTCACAAGACATCCACGATGGATCGATTACGGCTGGAGGTGAACGATAAGGGTAGTCAGTTCCGGGTATCGCCATATACATGGTATCGAATGTTTCTGGCATCCTCTGCACACACTGTCAGGTTATCGGAAGAGTCTGGACTCAGTGCACACTTTCGCTACTGACATTCACAACTTTTAGCTTAACGTGCAAAGTACTTAAACTGATAAAAGAAACGCTTATCGTGGTTTTTTTTTCAAAAACTTCTGAACTTTATTCGAATTACGGATTTGAGGTACGATTTCTCAAAAGATTCCCTGGATTCTTATATTCTGTATCGTGCCAACTGTAATTAAAGTCCACAAGTCCACGAACTTTCTCTTTGCACGTAATTTGTAAAAGCAAATTAGTGCGGAAAATAAAACATACCTACCATTATTAAACATTCACTTATATTATTCACTTGTTGTAAGCAAAATATATTACTTTAATAAAAATTCGAAACTGTCTTCTGACCGACAACCCAACATGGTGCCATCAGTAATGAAGCAACTCGCTACCGTATCAGTCTTTTGTACCCCTGGCATGGCACAATCTAATCCAGCTATGGTGTGTGTGGACAAATGACAAAACCATTAAATTTAAATCACAAAATGATGGCCCAAACATGACCGAAATTGCCCAGTAACTCGACATAATTATGTAGGACGAACCTTCCCTTTTAAGCTTTCTGTGTGCAATAGTGCTATTAACATCGGCGGCGACAAAGGGGGTGCTAGAAGCTGCCATTACTGCTGCTCTCTTACATCACGCGCCGTGACGACAACGTTACTGGCTTCCAATTTAGTGTTGGGTGTGAGGTCTAACATAGTTTTGGGACATAACTTCTATTACATAAATCTACCAGCATCCGATAAATCTTTCCCTGGGCTGCTCTATTTAATTAAAGTCCTGGCTCGTATGGGAGGAAATGAGTTGTGGATCAGCTTCTGATGTCTTCCTGCCAATCATCTGGAAAAAGCTACCTGATACTTTTGTTGGTAAACAAAGGCAAGGGAGATAATAGTGTCTCGTCTCTATCAGACTCATTTGAAACACAGAGGCTCTAATACTTCACTGTTCTGTCATACACTGCACGTCACATGAAAGAAACCTGGCCGTCGTATGAATAATAATATGCTACATGACAGAAACCTGGCCGTTGCATGAATAATAATATGCTACATGACAGAAACCTGGCCGTTGCATGAATAATAATATGCTACATGACAGAAACCTGGCCGCTGCATGAATAATAATATGCTACATGACAGAAACCTGGCCGCTGCATGAATAATAATGTGCTACATGACAGAAACCTGGCCGTTGCATGAATAATAATAATATGCTACATGACAGAAACCTGGCCGCTGCATGAATAATAATATGCTACATGACAGAAACCTGGCCGCTGCATGAATAATAATAATATGCTACATGACAGAAACCTGGCCGTTGCATGAATAATAATATGCTACATGACAGAAACCTGGCCGCTGCATGAATAATAATATGCTACATGACAGAAACCTGGCCGCTGCATGAATAATAATATGCTACATGACAGAAACCTGGCCGTTGCATGAATAATAATGTGCTACATGACAGAAACCTGGCCGTTGCATGAATAATATATGCTACATGACAGAAACCTGGCCGCTGCATGAATAATAATGTGCTACATGACAGAAACCTGGCCGTTGCATGAATAATAATAATATGCTACATGACAGAAACCTGGCCGCTGCATGAATAATAATATGCTACATGACAGAAACCTGGCCGCTGCATGAATAATAATAATATGCTACATGACAGAAACCTGGCCGTTGCATGAATAATAATATGCTACATGACAGAAACCTGGCCGCTGCATGAATAATAATATGCTACATGACAGAAACCTGGCCGCTGCATGAATAATAATATGCTACATGACAGAAACCTGGCCGTTGCATGAATAATAATGTGCTACATGACAGAAACCTGGCCGTTGCATGAATAATAATATGCTACATGACAGAAACCTGGCCGTTGCATGAATAATAATATGCTACATGACAGAAACCTGGCCGTTGCATGAATAATAATATGCTACATGACAGAAACCTGGCCGTTGCATGAATAATAATGTGCTACATGACAGAAATCTGGCCGTCGTATGAATCACAATCTGCTATATGACTAATTTAGTCTATAATAAATCTCCAACCAGCGCTGTCCCTTGCTCTGATGTGTACCTGGGCAAGCTATAATCATTTTATTATATAATATCAGGTCCTTTTTTCAGTAGCTCTGCCATCTCTCTAGGCGGAAAAAAAATCCAACAACATTGGCAGTTTTCTAACTTATCATTCGACAAAGTGAATTCATCTAAGATCATCTTTAAAAAATCCAGTAAAATGTTCACTTGAGAAGGAAACAGAGAGAAGAGTTTCTCGAGAAACACACGTCAAGTGATAAAGAGAGAGCTACTAAATGATTACAAGTCATGACCATTTACTAAGAAGAGGCTGCGAGCACAGATCTATGGCTCAGCAAAGGGACAGAACCCGAGCTGGGTGAAGGGGCAGTACCACATTCTGGTCAAGGGAGATAATACACTGATAAAGGAAGAGATAATCAGTTTTCTGGTTACTCCATATTTAAACAAAGTTCACAAACAGGGATTATGAGAATATTATTTAGTTTATAAGAGTATTATATGAACAATTTAACATTTTTCATAGACATTGATAAACGTTAAACAGAGCTTCTGTCCCCAAGACAACTTTTCCTTTACCTCCCGATGCAGCTCACAATCGCCGCCTATGCACGTTCCTCTGTCAGTCATCAACCGCTGACTCATCTATTTATGAAAACGTAATCTCTGTCTCATCAACCCCCCCCCCCCCCCCTTTTCCAACTTTCCTCGCCATTCTCTTTCCAGGACCTAATTTTGAATATGAAACGACGACATCAGCTTGAAGTGGAAGAAGATGCGACAATCCAACAAAACAGCGACGAAGTTCCTCTGCGTGCTTTGAGCCACCGGAAGACGAACCAAGGCCGAAGCACTTTATCCAACTTCAGCTAGACCTACACAAGCAGAATCTCAGGCCAAGCGAAACTAGTCTTTTCTCAAACAGCTCTCCCTTCTTCTCCCACACATATGAACATTCAGCTTTCCGGTGTCTAAGTTCTGTTCATTTGCTGTGAGTAATGTCCCCCTGATTTGTAGGATGAGAGTTTAGGGTGGGTGGGTGGGTGGGTAGGGGGTGGAGGTGTTTGGGTCTCGACAGCATTTCTGTCTGGTGATAAAAATTGGAAAAACTAATTGTGCCAGTCCGTAAGAACAGCGAAGAGCAAAACCTCTATCTTAATGCAAAGAAAACTAAATTGATGACAACTGACAAAACAAACAAGGCAGCTGAAATATATATCAATGAGGAAAAATTGGAAGAAGTGGAGAGAAAAAGAATATCTTGGATCACTACTAACTAATAATGGAGATACAATAAGTGAAATTAAAATGAGGACATCTGTCGCTCTTCAGAAAGTAAAACAACTAAAGAATCTGTGGAGAGGAACAGACAGAACTACAAAATAAGATTTTTAAGGGCATGCATCTTTCCCATTGCAACATATGCCTGTGAGACCTGGACACTTAACAAAACAGCTGAGAAACACATAAATGCCTTTGAATGTAAATGCTACAGAAGAGTTCTCCAAATATCGTGGACACAAAAAAAAGAACAAATATATCTATACTACAAGAGCTTAATACTGAAGAAGGTTGGCTAGTAAAGAGGATTAAAGAGAGAAAACTTAAATATTTTGGACACATTAAATGTCATGATAATTTAGTGAAGGCCGTATTGGAAGGATACATAATGGAAAAAAGAAAAAGAGGAAGACCAAAACGAAGATGGCTGCAAGACATGGTTGATGATCTGGAAATGGATGCCGCAGCAGCAGGCCATCTTGCTCACAACCGAGAGACCTACAGGAGTGCTGTTTGGGAGGCAAAGTTCCGCAAGGGATATGCAAATGAATGAATGAATGATTAAAAACTATCTTTCTAAGGTGATAAAAACTATTTATCCAAGGTGATAAAAACTATTTCTGAAAGGTTATAAAAACTATCTCTCTAAGGTGATAAAACTATCTCTCTGAGGTGATAAAACCTATCTCTCTAAGGTGATAAAAACTATCTCTCTAAGGTGATAAAAACTATCTAAGGTGATAAAAATTATCTCTAAGGTGATTAAAACTATTTCTATAAGGTGATAAAAACTATTTCTGAAAGGTGATAAAAACTATTTCTATAAGGTGATAAAAATTATTTCTATAAGATGATAAAAACTTTTTCTGTAAGGTGATAAAAAATATTTCTGTAAGGAGATATAAACTATTTCTGTAAGGTGATAAAACTATTTCTATAAGGAGATATAAACTATTTCTGTAAGGTGATAAAACTATTTCTGTAAGGAGATATAAACTATTTCTGTAAGGTGATTAAAAACTATTTCTGTAAGGTGATTAAAAACTATTTCTATAAGGTGATAAAAACTTTTTCTGTAAGGTGATAAAAAATATTTCTGTAAGGAGATATAAACTATTTCTGTAAGGAGATATAAACTATTTCTGTAAGGTGATAAAAATTATTTCTGTAAGGTGATAAAACTATTTCTATAAGGTGATAAAACTATTTCTATAAGGTAATATAAACTACTTCTCTTCTCCCGTCTCGAACCCCCTTGTCCTACTGGATAGTAATCTATTCATCCCCTACGTCCGCCTTTCCTCCCATTCCCCTCTCCCCATAAAAATAACAAAGGGGAGGGAGCCACCGACACTCCTCTTAACACATGAGAAGTCCCCCCCCCCCTCTTTTTTTTTACAAAAACGAAAATCACCTGGGCCTTGGAGAAATTCACCGGCTGGAACCCCCACCCCCTTTACAAAAAGGAAAATCACCTGGGCCTTGAAGAAATTCACCGGCTGGACCCCTCCCCCCACCCCCTTTACAAAAAGGAAAATCACCTGGGCCTTGGTGAAATTCACCGGCTGGAACCCCCACCCCCTTTACAAAAAGGAAAATCACCTGGGCCTTGGTGAAATTCACCGGCTGGACCCCTCCCCCCACCCCCTTTACAAAAAGGAAAATCACCTGGGCCTTGGTGAAATTCACCGGCTGGACCCCTCACCCCCTTCACAAAAAGGAAAATCACCTGGGCCTTGGAGAAATTCACCGGCTGGACCCCCACCCTCTTTACAAAAGGTAGAATCACCTGGGCTTCGCAGAGATCCACCAGCTGGACCCCCCCCCCAACTCCCTTTACAAAAGGGAAAATCACTTGGGCCTCTTTATTTTCAAAGGGTTACGAATTGGGCACGCAAGCCCGTCTGACATTCTGCTCTTCATCATAAATAAACCTATCTCATTTTAGTCCATACACTCTACACTCTGATTTATGCAACAACGTGAAATAAACTTGCATTCTTACATTCATTCAAATTAAATAAACTTGCATTCTTACGTTCATTCAAAACTAACAAATTTATAGAAAAGCAGTATTTTAAAAAATTACAACAATCAAGCCATATGTTAAACTGATTTAAACTATGTTTAGGGAGGCATATAGTCCATATCAAACAGATGTTGACAAAGTTTAAAGTTATAAGAACGAATATTACTTCTAAGTTTTACGTGAATTGGTAGGGCATTCCAAAGGTGGGCAGCTGAGTAAGATAAGCTTTTTTTAAAACACGTCAAGCCTTGGTTTTGGGAGAATACAATTGCTTAAGCGTTGACTGAGTTTTGGGTTGGATTTGAACAACGACCACAGATAGGGTGGAGCATTGTGCGATAGAATTTTATTAATTAACTTGGCCTTGTTAAAAAGAAATCTCTTCTTGAGGGGTAGAATATCAAAATGTTTGTCCTTATTTGTAATATATGCTGCATGTTTGTCATCTATAAGTTGTACTGCTCGTTTTTGAAGTGAGTAAAGTCTTTTCATGTTTGACATGGAACAACCATCCCAGATTGTGGACCAGTAGTCCAAGTGGTTTTGTATCTGAGATTCACCAGCTAGACCACCCCCCCCCTAAAAAAAAAACTCTTTACAAAAGGGAAAATCACTTGGGCCTCGGAGAGATTAACCAGCTGGACACCCATCTACTCCCTTTACAAATGGGAAAATCACTTGGGCCTCGGAGAGATTAACCAGCTGGACACCCATCTACCCCCTTTACAAAAGGGAAAATCACTTGGGCCTCGGAAAGATTAACCAGCTGGACACCCATCCACCCCCTTTACAAAAGGGAAAATCACTTGTGCCTCGGGGAGATTCACCAGCTGGACCCCCACCCTCTTTACAAAAGGGAAAATCACTTGTGCCTCGGGGAGATTCACCAGCTGGACCCCCACCCTCTTTACAAAAGGGAAAATCACTTGTGCCTCGGGGAGATTCACCAGCTGGACCCCCACCCTCTTTACAAAAGGGAAAATCACTTGTGCCTCGGGGAGATTCACCAGCTGGACACCCATCCACCCCCTTTACAAAAGGGAAAATCACCTGGGCCTCGAAGAGATTCACCGCCTGATACCCCCTGTACCTCGAGTATGTTTAATAGTTTAGTAATACCGGGCCTCCACTTCGTTCTTGTGCGTTTAGCAGGGAAGTTACTGGCGCATTTTCTTGTCATGGGCGCTGACTAATGTTTCGGTTCCCGCCTTGTTATGCAAGTGGGCATGTAATTCCTGGAATTAGGGAAGGAAATGGGGCGGGCGTGACACTGACTACATTATACTCGAAGAAAACCTGGGCACTAGCACCCCTTATATACCTCAGTGGCAGGGAGCAGTCAAGGAAAACACAGACACTGAAGGAATAAACAGATACAAACACTACACCCCCATACCTCAATGGCAGGGAGCAGTTAAGGAAAACATAGACAATGAAGGAATAGACAGATACTAACACTACACTCCCCTCCCATATACCTCAGTGGCAGGGAGCAGTTAAGGAAAACACAGACAATGAAGGAATAGACAGATACTAACACTACACTCCCCTCCCATATACCTAAATGGCAGGAAGCAGTTAAGGAAAACATAGACAATGAAGGAATAGACAGATACTAACACTACACTCCCCTCCCATATACCTCAATGGCAGGGAGCAGTCAAGGAAAACATAGACAATGAAGGAATAGACAGATACTAACACTACACTCCCCTCCCATATACCTAAATGGCAGGAAGCAGTCAAGGAAAACATAGACAATGAAGGAATAGACAGATACTAACACTACACCCCCATACCTCAGTGGCAGGGAGCAGTCAAGGAAAACATAGACAATGAAGGAATAAACAGATACTAACACTACCCCCCCCCCAAAAAAAAAAAAACCTCAGTGACAGGGAACAGTTAAGAAAAACAGACACTGAAAGAATAGACAGACATCAACACTACCCCCCCCCCCTTACATACATTATCTCTGCATGTAGCAAGACTTCAGAGTGAAGGATTCGATCTTGCTATCTGCAACAGACAACTCACTGGACCAAACATTTTTTTTAAATTAAAAAAAAAAGCTTTGCAATTCAAGTTAAAATAATTTTTTTAAATAACCTAACTACTGTCCCGTTTATGCAGGACAACGTGAAAAATCTCATCTACCCCTTCCCCCAAGTGAAGAACAAAGTGGCCTTCAACTGTTCGGAAACTGTGGACAAAACGGTGACTTCATTGACGCGCTTTCAAACGCGCGCATCCTGGCTAAGTGCAAAACACTGATCATCAAAGCAACGAGGGATGATGAATGTGCGGAGATCTATCGTTTGCTTTGTACTGCGATACACGGGAACTACGGCGTCATACAACCAAAGGGAGAGTCAAACATCAGACGGAAAGTTCACTGGAACTGTGGAGAAGATTTGATTAAAATAGACAACGAAAATGAATCCAGTCACAAGTGGATGAGTCAAATGTTGTCATGCCCTCTAGATCACTTCTGAATTCACTGTCACGTGTGGAAAGAGCACGCGCCAACACACACACACCAGTTCTCTCTAGGGGTTTTTCCCTCCCAACGCTCGTTACGGCTATGTCGGTCGCCGGCCACTGAAACGAAAGTGTGATGTGTTTTGTCCAAATAAGAGCAGTTATGTCGGGATGGGTGATAGAATGTACTTTTCTGCCTATGTGATGTATGAGTGTATGTATGTATGTATGTATGTATTGTGTACGTATGTAATATGGGTACTAACACCATATCCCTATTTGCCTCTAAGGCATGACAAGATTACCTTTACCTTTTTACTTATGTATGTAATGTTTTGTATATGTATGTATGTATATATGTAACAAGTATTTTGTATATAATATGTATTGTGTATGCATGTTTGTAACATGTACTGGTATTGTGTATGCATGTTTGTAATATGTATTGTGTATGCATGTATTCATACCACAGGGGAACAGAAGTAAGGGTAGACCAAGAGACATGGAGAAGAACAACAGAGAGAATGTTGAGCAATAGAGGGTTCACCTGGGCAAGAGCGGGGGAAAAAAAGGAAAAGGTTTGTGGAAAATCCTTGCGGAAGCCCCATGTGCCCTGGGCACTTAAGGTTCAGAGAACGAACGAACGAACGAACATACTTTATTTTCAAAGGGATAAGAATTGGGCACGCAGGCCCGTGTAACATTCTGCCCTTCATCATACAGTCATTCAGTATTTGTTAATGAGCATAATAATCATGAAGACACATTAAATGATTACATAAATAAATAATAAACTTATCTCTTGTCCATACACTCCACACTCTGATTTAAGCAACAGCATGAAATAAACTTGCATTCTTACATTCATTCAAAACTAAAATTTATAGAAAAGCTGTTAAAAAATAGAACAATCAAGCCATACTTTAAACTACTTTAGACTATGCTTAGGGAGGCATATAGTCCATATCAAACAGATGTTGACAAAGTTTGAAGTTATAAGAGCTAATATTCCTTGCAAGTTTTACATAAGTTGGTAGGACATTCCAAAGGTGGGCAGCTGAGTAAGAGAGGCTTTTTTAAAAAATATTCGTGAGAGAGAGAGAAAGAAGGAGAGATATGTATATATTCTGTATGACAGTATGTGTATGTATTTATGAACATGTATATATGCACTTATGTACAAATAAATGTACAGATTTGAGGGGGGAAGTGTAATGTAGATTACAGTGCATTAACATAATAAGAATAACACTAATAATACTAATCATCATAATGTGCCATCTCCTCAGGAATGGTGGTTACAATAAATCTCCATCGCCTCTTGCCCTTATGTGTACCTGGGCAAGCAATTGTTTTCTGACAACTTCTTGGTGCTATGCATCTTCACAGCCGTCTCTTTTTCATTTCTTGAAGCTGACTATCCATCTTGATTTCTGTATCATGTCTCTTAATGTTGCCTATTTTCACCACTCTTTTCTCTTCATCTACTAATGCTGTCCATCCATCTTTCCTCTTGTCTCCTTTCTATCTCTTCATTACATCATTCCAATTTCACTGTTGTCTTCTGTTTCTTTTATTTTCTTCAGCTTTCTCCTCTAATGTATTATTAATCTTGACATGACCTAAATAATTCAGAAATCTTGTTACAGCATTTTTCATTGTACTTCCTCAAATCCATCTGTTTTACTGCTTCTCTTCTACATCTCTGAAACACTCAACTCTTCTGTGCATCCGAACTTCACCTTTAGTAATTTGTTCAAGTGAAATATATTTTCAAGTCTACTATCTTAATGTGAATCTATATTTATCCTTTATAGACTACTCAAAGGCATTTGATTGTGTACAACACCAGAAACTTTGGGAAATAATGGAAAAAATGGGATTTCCAACACATTTGATACAATTAACATCACTGCTGTATTTAGACCAACAAGCAGCAGTAAGAATAAATGGTGAAACAACAACTTGGTTTGACATAAAACAAGGGGTCCGTCAGGGATGCATATTGTCACCCTACTTATTTAACTTGTATACTGAAAATATAATGAGGAATGTTAGAGAAGATGTAGACAAAGAATATTACGATGCCATAACAGTTGGAGGTTATGAAATACCAGAGATTAGATATGCTGATGACACAGTATTGCTGTCCACAACACAAGAAGGAATGGAAAAACTAATTATGTCAGTCCGCAAGAACAGCGAAGAGCAGAACCTCTATCTTAATGCAAAGAAAACTAAAGTGATGACAACTGACAAAACAGACAAGGCAACTGAAATATGTATCAGTGAGGAAAAACTGGAAGAAGTGGAGAGTTTTGAATATCTTGGATCACTACTAACTAATAATGGAGATACAATGCGGGAAATTAAAAGGAGGACATCTATTGCTCTTCATAAAGTAAAACAAATAAAGAATCTGTGGAGAGGAGCAGACAGAAACACAAAAATAAGATTTTTAAGGGCATGCATCTTTCCCATCGCAACATATGCCTGTGAGACCTGGACACTTAACAAAACAGCTGAGAAGCACATAAATGCCTTTGAATGTAAATGCTATAGAAGAGTTCTCCAAATATCGTGGACACAAAAAAGAACAAATATATCTATACTACAAGAGCTTAATATTGAAGAAGGCTGGCTAGTAAAGAGGATTAAAGAGAGAAAACTTAAATATTTTGGCCACATTAAACGTCATGATACTTTAGAGAAGACCGTATTGGAAGGATACATAATGGGAAAAAGAAAAAGAGGAAGACCGAAACGAAGATGGCTGCAAGACATCGTTGATGATCTGGAAATGGATGCAGCAGCAGCAGGCCATCTTGCTCACAACCGAGAGACCTACAGGAGTGCTGTTTGGGAGGCAAAGTTCCGCAAGGGACAAGCAAAGGAATGAATGAACTATCTTAATGAATCGTGTAACAATACGCCATTATATACATACACCAAAAGTTTCCTAAAATAGCTCTAAGCAGAAACACTTGCCAGTTTGGAGTTGCTTAATTGACGTTAATCTTCCGGATGCCAAAATACATGGTGTATTAGGATCTTATCTTATATCTTATATCCTTCCCGTGCCGTTAGACGTCACATAGGGCTCGCAAAGTAGTTCGCCAATTTTTCCTGTCTTCGGCGAGTCTTTCAACCTCATCAAAGGATTTTATGCTATCTTTCGGATACTGCCCCTTTAAAAACACACATACACATGTACACACCACATATACATACAACGATCACATAATAATGAACAATATGTTCCCTGCATTTTTTTCCCTTACACAATTTGTCAAACAAAAGAAATTGTGATCGCTTAGCTCTGACATTTAAAATGATTATTTTACATCCTTTTTTTTATGAGGGGGAAACGGTGGGGGAGGGGGATTAATAAACACATCAACAAGCAAAGCTAAATTCTATACAACATACTCTAAATATTATTATTATTACTAAATTCATCCCTTCAAAAATGACAAGAAAAGAAATGAAAATATGATTTTTACTTAAACCAGCTTGTGAACTTTTGCATTCTTGTTTCCACAACTGTATATTGTGGTCACATAAATTACTGACACAGCACACATGTTGTAGCAAGGTGTATGTTGTGATCACATGAATTATTGACACAGCACACATGTTGTAGCAAGGTGTATGTTGTGATCATATGAATTACTGACACAGCACACATGTTGTAGCAAGGTGTATGTTGTGATCATATGAATTACTGACACAGCACACATGTTGTAGCAAGGTGTATGTTGTGACCACATGAATTACTGACACTGCACATACATTGTAGCAAAGTGTATGTTGTGATCACATGAAATACTGACACAGCACACATGTTGTAGCAAGGTGTATGTTGTGATCATATGAATTACTGACACAGCACACATGTTGTAGCAAAGTGTATGTTGTGACCACATGAATTACTGACACTGCACATACATTGTAGCAAAGTGTATGTTGTGATCACATGAATTACTGACACAGCACACATGTTGTAGCAAGGTGTATGTTGTGACCACATGAATTACTGACACTGCACATACATTGTAGCAAAGTGTATGTTGTGATCACATGAAATACTGACACAGCACATATGTTGTAGCAAGGTATCATTGATACGTAAAATATTACGGGTTTATCGTCTTCATTTAGTGACATGAGGAAAAAAAACCCCACAGCAGCATAAACTGCTTACATGCATCTCAGAAGATGGTATAGCAAAGATCCACATGTACTCCCTTGGGAAAACATGTAACAACCAGACCACATATGTTAGCTCATACAAATGTCACAACATGATATAAAAACTGCTCATATGCACCTGATAAAGTGGTATAAAAACTGCTCATATGCACCTGATAAAGTGATATAAAAACTGCTCATACGCACCTGATAAAGTGATATACAAATTGCTCATATGCACCTGATAAAGTGATATAAAAACAGCCTGTACATGCTAAAAACAAAATAACAACAGCCCATATTCACCTGAGAAAACAGTATAATAACACTCTATATGCACCTGAGAAAACAGTATAACAATATCTTATATACGCACCTGAGAAAAAGTATAACAACATCTCATATACACCTGAGAAAACAGTATAACAACAGCCCATATACATCTGAGAAAACAGTATAATAACACTCTATATACACAGTAAACACAGCATCTTTACTTCTGAGTAAATAATAAGCCCTCCCCCGTGTGGTACCCGGGATCTGCAAAGAATAGGACCACTGTACCCTACCATGCATGATCGTAAAAGGCGACTAAGGAGGGTTCAGCATAGGGCCAGCAACCCTATCTGGTAAAAAACTATCAGACTGCTACAGAAACAGAAGCAAGGGAAAAAGCAAATGCAGGTGGAAGGAGAAATGCGTATCAGGAAACTGAGCCCATGAAGGTTGTGGATGAAAGCCAGCCACTGGAAGTCCCCAGCCCGACTGCAGACCTCCTGGAACCTAAACAAAAGATGCAAATAGGCAGCTGGAATGTAAGAACACTAAACCAGACTGGAAAACTAGCACAAACCATCAAGGAAATGCACAGATACAAACTAGACATACTAGGAATACAAGAAGCAAGATGGACAGGACAAGGCAGAAGGAAATTAACAACACAGCACACAGAAGATACAATAATATGGTCAGGTAAAGAAGATCTTCATGAAGGAGGAGTAGCATTGATTATAACAAAAGAAGCATCAAGAGCATTGCTGAAATGGACCCCAATAAATGAGAGATTATTATATGCACGGTTCAACTCAAGATTCACGAAGCTGTCTATTATAGTTTGTTATGCACCAACAGAAGCAGCTGAAGAGGAATTAAAAGAAGATTTTTACAACAGCCTCCAAGCCACAGTAGAAACAATACCCAAGCATGATATGCTACTCATCTTGGGCGACTTCAATGCAAAAGTAGGTGAAGGAAATGAAGATAGAAGAAGAATCATGGGAAGAGAAGGAATCGGAGAAATAAATGAAAATGGAGAAAGACTGTGCAGTTTCTGTGAAGAAAACATGATGACCATCGGAGGGACAATTTTCCAACACAAAAACATCCATAAGGTGACTTGGAGGTCACCAGATAAAACCACAGAAAACCAAATCGATCACATACTAATAAACAACAAGTGGAAACGGTCACTACAAGATGTGCGAGCAAGGAAAGGAGCAGATATAGGAAGTGATCACAACCTTCTGGTAGCAAAAATAAAACTAAAATTAAGGAAAGCCAGAATCGGAGAACACAGAAGATACATTTTGATACAAGAAAACTGATAGACCAGCAAACAAGAAATGAATTCTCAATAATACTTAAGAACCGCTTCAGTGTCCTACAAGACGAAGCAGAAATGTCCATATTAGAGTTCAATAAAACACTACAGGAAACAGCAAAAGAGGTGCTGGGATATCGGAAAAGGAGAAAAGAGGAATGGATAAGTGAGACCACATGGGAAAAGATAGAGCAAAGAAAAGAAATCAAGAAAAAATTACTGAACACCAAATCACAACGGCTTAAAGAACGAGTTTTAAGTAATTATGCACAAAAAGACAAAGAAGTGAAGGAATCATGCCGTCAAGATAAACGTCAGTATTATGACAACTTAGCAGAGACAGCAGAGAAAGCAGCATATACAAATGACATGAAAACCATATATAAAATCACAAAGCAGATGACAGGTAACTTCAATACAAGATGTGAAAGTGCAGTAAGAACACAAAATGGACAACTGGTCAGTGGAGAAAGAGAAAAAATTGAAAGATGGAGGGAACACTTTAACACCCTACTAAACAGAACACAAGCAGCACAAGCAATAGATATACCTGAAGCAAAAGCGGAACTAAACATCAATACAGGACCAATAACAATAAATGAAGTAAAAGAGGCGATAAAGATGCTAAAATCAGACAGGGCACCAGGTGAAGATGAAGTGACTGCTGAGATGTTGAAAGCAGAAGAAACAGAAACACCAAAACAACTTTGCCGGATATTACAACAAATTTGGGATTTAGAAAAAGCCCCAGAGGAGTGGAAAACTGGTCTTATAGTAAAACTACCAAAGAAGGGTGACCTCAGAGATTGCGGGAACTGGAGAGGCATTACCCTACTGCCACTCACTAGTAAAGTATTTTGCAGAATAATCATCAACAGAATTGTACCAATACTTGAGGAAAAACTTCGGAAAGAGCAGGCAGGATTTAGGAAAGGAAGATCATGCATAGACCATATATTTGTACTTAGACAAATATTAGAACAGGCAAATGAGTGGCATAGCACAACATATGCATTATTCATAGATTTTGAGAAAGCCTTTGACAGTGTCAACAGAGATGCACTGTGGAAAATCCTAAGATGGCATGGCCTCCCCCATAAAATAGTTAATGTAATCAAAGCCCTATACGAGGGTTTTCAGTGCAAAGTTATCTGTGGAGAACATACCTCCAGCAGCTTTAGGGTACAAACAGGAGTGAAACAGGGATGTGTACTATCACCAACATTATTTATCTTGGCAGTAGACTGGTTAATGAAGGAGGCAACATCAGACAAACGCAGAGGATTACAATGGACCCTTAACACAGTGCTGGAGGACCTTGACTTTGCGGACGACATTTGTCTATTATCAAGCAGTCACAAAGATATGCAAGATAAAATAAACAAGTTAACCCAGAATGCAAACAACATAGGACTAAAGATCAACGTAGGAAAGACAAAGTTAATGAAGCAAAATGTGAACAACAGAAATGTACTCAGAGTAGATAGCAAGTTAGTGGAGGAGGTCAACGAATTTGTATACCTTGGCAGCAGAGTAGTAGAAAATGGAGACAGCACAGAGGACATCAACAGCAGACTTACTAGAGCAAACCAGGCTTTTGCAATGCTACAGAATATATGGAAATCAAATAAACTAAGCATAAATATGAAAATCAGGATATTTAAGAGTAATGTTCTAAGTGTACTACTCTATGGTAGTGAATGCTGGAAAATCACCAAAACCATAGAAAACAAGTTGAATTCTTTCCAGACTAAATGTTTACGTAGAATTAAAAAAATATTTTGGCCAAACACCATAAGAAATAACATCTTATTGGCAGAAATGCAGATGAAACCACTGACAACAATTATTGAGGAAAGACGCTGGCGATGGTTGGGACATGTGCTCAGAATGACTGACAACTCACTACCAAAAATAGCACTAAGATGGACACCACAGGGGAACAGAAGTAAGGGTAGACCAAAAGAGACATGGAGAAGAACAACAGAAAGGATGTTGAGCAATAGAGGGCTCACCTGGGCAAGAGCAGAAAAAAAGGCGAAAGACAAGCATTTGTGGAAAACCCTTGCGGAAGCCCCATGTGCCCTGGGCACTTAAGGTTCAGAGAGAGAGAGAGAGAGAGAAATAATAAGCCCTACAATCTGTAGATCTTTGAGTAAACAATAAGCTTGACAACCTGTAGATCTCTGAGTAAACAATAAGCCCAGCAATTTGTAGATATTTGAGTAAACATTAAGCATGACAATCTGTAGATATTTGAGTAAACAATAAGCCCAGCAATTTGTAGATCTTTGAGTAAACAGTAAGCATGACAATCTGCAGATATCTGAGTAAACAATAAGCACAGCAACTTGTAGATCTTTGAGTAAACAGTAAGCATGACAATCTGTAGATATCTGAGTAAACAATAAGCCCAGCAACTTGTAGATCTTCGAGTAAACAGTGAGCACAACAACTTGTAGATCTTTGAGTAAACAGTCAGCACAACAACTTGTAGATCTTTGAGTAAACAGTCAGCACAACAACTTGCAGATCTTTGAGTAAACAGTCAGCACAACAACTTGTAGATCTTTGAGTAAACAGTCAGCACAACAACTTGTAGATCTTTGAGTAAACAGTGAGCACAACAACTTGTAGATCTTTAAATAAACAGTGAGCACAACAACTTGTAGATCTCTGAGTAAACAGTGAGCACAACAACTTGTAGATCTTTGAGTAAACAGTGAGCACAACAACTTGTAGATCTTTGAGTAAACAGTGAGCACAACAACTTGTAGATCTTTGAGTAAACAGTGAGCACAACAACTTGTAGATCTTTGAGTAAACAGTGAGCACAACAACTTGTAGATCTTTGAGTAAACAGTGAGCACAACAACTTGTAGACCTCAGAGCTGGGTATCACAGCCTGTAGACCACTGAATTAAGAATGAGCTTAACAACTTGTAGACTACTGAGTAAAGAATAAGCTTAAGAACTTATAGACCACTGAATAAAGAAAGCTTAACAATTTGTTGATCACTTCATAAAGAATAAGGTTAACAACTTGTAGACCTTTGCATAAAGATTGAGCTTAACAACTTGTAGACCACTGAATAAAGAATGAGCTTAACAACTTGCAGACCACAAATACAGAATAAGCTTTTGAACTTGTAGACCTCTGCGTAAAGAATGAGCTTAACAACTTGTAGACCACTGAATAAAGAATGAGCTTAACAACTTGTAGACCTCTGAATAAAGAATGAGCTTAACAACTTGTAGACCACTGAATAAAGAATGAGCTTAACAACTTGTAAACCACTGAATAAAGAATGAGCTTAACAACTTGTAGACCTCTGTATAAAAAATAAGTGTAACAACTTGTAGACCTCTGCATAAAAAATAAGCTTAACTTGTAGACCTCTGTATAAAAAATAAGCTTAACAATTTGTAGACCTCTGCATAAAAAATAAGCTTAACAACTTGTAGACCTCTGCATAAAAAATAAGCTTAGCAATTTGTAGACCTCTGCATAAAAAATAAGCTTAACAACTTGTAGACCTATGAGAATCTTAATCTGGACAAAATAAAAGAACAGGAGTTGCAGAAATGAGATTAACAGGACATTTTGGTGACATTACATTTGCCATCAGTTTTAATGTGGTGGAATCAGTACACCATTAAAGTATCTCAACTCTTTGCTAACTAGTTAAAATCACCAATGAAACATTTTGTGGAAAACAGTCACACTGCCTCAAACTTTTTCCAGGTCTATAATGGGTTAATTATTAAGTGTTCACTTACAAAGTGTTAAATGGGCAGATAATTTAGTTCAGCTGGAGGTGTTTGTCGTGACAAAGGTGGGGAGGTTTGCCACTGTTCAAACACAGAACACTAAGAGTGCAGACTATATATAACTATCAAATAATTTGTATAATGATGATAGGTGCTCCCTTGATGCAAAACTTACAATGCACACAAACAACCTTGAAAAGTGGCAAATAAATGACGCACACAGTTGATTAACAATTGTTTCCATTCCTAAGCCATTAAGCTGTGGGAGAAACCCACAATTCTAACAACCACTTGAAACCTAATTTATGGTGAATAATGCAGTGCACTGTCAGCGGGCCATCATAATTAGAAAACAAGGATTTGGTCTTTGTTGCTCCAACAAATCAAATCATAATATGTACTAGACTCATAGAAAAAAGAGGCTTTAGCTCAGACTGTAGTATAAAGACTCAAGCTAATAGAGACTTAAGCTCAAATTGTAGCATAAAATGACTTAAGTTCTTAATGTAATATAATAAAGATTTTAGCTCCGACTGTACTTAAACTAATTTTTAAAAAAACACTTCGGTTCAAATAAGAGAACATACATGACTTAAGCTCTAATATACGTGTAGTATAAACCAGAACTCAAACGGAACTGAAGTACAAGACCTTAAACTAGAGTTGTAGATTCCAGTCAACAAGCTGGGACTCAGGTGCAACTCAGCTCACTTCAAAAACTTGACTTAAAGAACAGAAACTCAAACCCAACTTGCAACTTGACATTTTTTAGTCAGTTGACTTATGGTTTTACCACAAATGGTACTAGTAAGACAACACATGCTTTAATAACTTGATTCCTATGTTTGCTGTCAGATAAATCTAATCTGATTCTACAACCATTTTACTTTTGCCTCATGGATGTTTAGATATTATCTAATAATCTGTTCACTCATGACACAGGAATGATGCCAAAGGCAGGAAAGACCTGCACAGCACATAATGGAAAGTAAACAGGCACCATCAAACTGAAGTATTTATATTACTAGCCCCCCTCCCCCAACACAGCACTTCCATACCAATTATCATATGTTTTGTAGAGAGACAAAGATAGTTTGAACTTTAGAGTGTGAAGATTGAAGTTTGGATAAGTGTAACAACTTTCAAAATACAGGAGAGGTTCATACATACTTATGTTCTTACAAACAGAAAGAACTGGTAAAAAAAAAAAATACCACAGATTAAAACTGTAATGTCAATAGGTTTCAGTATTATATAAACTAGAGTCAGTAAATATCTGCATATATCCCCCGTGTGGTATCCAGGACCTGGCCATATGCCTGGGAAGCAAAGAATAGGACCACTGCACCCTACCACACATGATTGTAAAAGGCGACTAAAGAGGGTTCGGCATAGGACCAGCATCCCTATCCGGTAAAAAAAACAAACCATCAGACTGCTACAGAAACAGAAACAAGGGATCTGGAACCAAAACACAAGATGCAAATAGGCAGCTGGAATGTAAGAACACTTAATCAGACTGGAAAACTAGCACAAACCATCAAGGAAATGCACAGATACAATCAGACATATTAGGGATACAAGAGGACAAGACAAGGCAGAAGGAAACTAACAACACAGCACACAGAAGATATGATAATATGGTCAGGTAAAGAAGATCATCATGAAGGAGGAGTAGCATTGATTATAACAAAAGAAGCATCAAGAGCATTGCTGAAATGGACCCCTATAAATGAGAGATTATTATATGCACATTTCAACTCAAGATTCATGAAGCTGTCTATTATAGTTTGTTATGCACCAACAGAAGCAGTTGAAGAGGAATTAAAAGATTTTTACAACAGCCTCCAAGCCACAGTAGAAACAATACCCAAGCATAATATGCTACTCATCTTGGGCGACTTCAATGCAAGAGTAGGTGAGGGAAATGAAGATAGAAGAAGAATCATAGGAAGGGAAGGAATCGGAGAAATAAATGAAAATGGAGAAAGACTGTGCAGTTTCTGTGAAGAAAACATGATGACCATCGGAAGGACAATTTTCTAACATAAAAACATCCATATTAAAATAACAATAAGTGAAGTAAGGGAGGCAATAAGGAAGCTAAAATTAGACAGGGCACCAGGTGAAGATGAAGTGACTGCTAAGATGTTGAAAGCAGAAGAAACAGAAACACCAAAACAACTCTGCCGGATACTACAACAAATTTGGGATCTAGAAAAAGCTCCAGATGAGTGAAAAACTGGCCTTATATAAAACTACCAAAGAAGGGTGACCTCAGAGATGTGGAAACTGAAGAGGCATTAAGCTCTGCCACTCATCAGTAAAGTATTTTGCAGAATAATCATCAACAGAGTTGTATCAGCATTTGAGGGAAAACTTTGGAAAGAGCAGGTAGGATTTAGGAAAGGAAGATCATGCATAAATTACATATTTGTACTTAGACAAATATTAGAGCAGGGAAATGAGTGGTATAGCACAACATATGCACTGTTTACATATTGTGAGAAAGCCTTTGACAGTGTCAACAGAGATGCACTGTGAAAAATTCTAAGATGGCATGGCCTCCCCATAAGATATTGAATGTCATCAAAGCCCTATATAAGGGTTTTCAGTGCAAAGTGATCTGTGGAGAACATACCTCCAGCAGCTTTAAGCTACAAACAGGAATGAAGCAGGGAAGTGTACTATCACCAACATTATTTACCTTGGTATTAGACTGGTTAATGAAGGAGGCAACATCAGACAAATGCAAAGGATTACAATGGACCCTTGACACAGTGCTGGAGGACCTTGACTTTGCGGACGATATTTGTCTATCTAGCAGCCACAAAGATATGAAAGATAAAATAAACAAGCTAATTCAGAATGCAAACAACATAGGATTAAAGATCAACGTAGGAAAGACAAAGTTAATGAAGCAAAATGTGAACAACAGAAATGTACTCAGAGTAGATAGCAAGTTAGTGGAGAAGGTCAACGAATTTGTATATCTTGGCAGTAAAGTAGTAGAAAATGGAGACATCACAGAGGACATCAACAGCAGACTTACTAGAGCAAACCAGGACTTTTGCAATGCTGCAGACTACATGGAAATCTAAAAAACTAAGCATGAATATGAAAATCAGGATATTTAAGAGTAATGTTCTAAGTGTATAACTCTATGGAAGTGAATGCTGGAAAACCACCAAAACCATAGAAAACAAGTTGAATTCTTTCCAGTCTAAATGTTTACAAAGAATTAGAAAAATATTCTGGCCAAACACCATAAGAAATAACATCTTATTGGCAGAAATGCAGATGAAGCCACTGACAGCAATTATTGAGGAAAGACGCTGGCGATGGTTGGGATATGTGCTCTGAATGACTGACAACTCACTACCAAAAATAGCACTAAGATGGACATATATATATTATGTATGTATATACTATGTAAGGTATATGTGGCAAAGTGGTTAGTGCACTGGTATGTCATGGAGAAAGTCGGGGGTTCGAATCCAGCCGGAAGCACCCCAGTCACCCAGCTGTAGAAATGGGTACCCGGCTTGGGGAAGGAAAGGCAGCCAGGCGTGATACTGACCGTATCACCCTCTAGTGTGCTGAAAGGTCAAGGAAAATATGGCCACTAACACCATATCCCTATGTGCCTCTAAGGCATGACAGGATTACCTTTACCTTTTTTTTTTCATATACATATGTATATAAAGGAAAAACCTCCATCTCCATGCCATCAAGGCATATTGCTGATATGGTGTTAGGCCTGTATTTCCAAGACTGTAGCCACATGAAAGTGTGATATCAGTATCACACCTGGTTGTATTTACTTTCCTAGATATCTCTGGTACCCAGTTACACCTGGGTTGATCCCAGGACCTTTTTGGTGTGAGTGTACTAGAAAAAAAAATAGCCACCGCTGGAACCTGAACCGAATACCAACAGATTAGTAGGTCAAGTGCCTAAACACTCGGCCAACCAGGCTGCTGTGTGTGTGCGTGTGCGTGCATGTGTGTGTGTGTGTCCCCCCCCCTTGCAAGTTTATGCACTTAGTCCAGCGATCCTGGAGCATATGGATCCCTTCTTTGTAAAAGTCAGCATCTTGTGCCAGTAGAAAGTGGTCTACACCATGAATGATGTCATCATCTGAAACAAATTTGTGACCACTGAGCTCCTTTTTGAGTTTAGTAAACAGGTAATAGTCGAAAGGGGCCAAATCTTGGGAATAAGGAGGATGTTCAAGAAGCTGGAAGCCGCATTTATGAATGGCAGCCAGTGCCACCACCGATTTGTGAACTGGACCATTGTCTTGCTGAAAGATGACTCCTCTCGTCAATTTCCCTAGGCTCTTTTCCTTCAATCTGACCCGCAGTTGCTTCACAAGATTAGCGTAGTAGGTCCCGGTAACTGTTCTGTCCTTTTGAAGACAGTCTACCAATAGCACACTTCCTAAATCCCAAAAGATGGAAGCCATCACTTTGCCTGAAGACAGAACCACCCTTGCTTTCTTTGGAGGTGAGGATCCATGCTTCCACTGCTTTGACTGTTCTTTGGTTTCTGGTTGAAAATGATGAACCCAAGTCTCATCCATAATCAAAAATTGCCGAAGAAACTTTCCAAGATCTGCAGAAAAATGGCCAAGATTGCCTCTTGACATGTTGAGACACTGTCATTTGTGATCAGCTCCAAGATGTTCTGGGACCCATCGCGCAGAGACCTTTGTCATTTGAAGATCATTGTGAATAATGGCATGAACATGCTCCTGGGAGATGCCCAACTCACTAACAATGTACTGCTCAGTTAGTTGTATATCCTCCATTATCATGTCATGGATTCTGCCAGTGGTTTCATCGGTGGTTACCGTTCTTGGTCTTCCTGGACAGGGATCATCTTCCAGACTCTCCTTTCTATATTTGAACTGAGCTGCCCATTTCTTCACTGTGCTGTAAGAAGGGGCACTCTCCCCTAGAGTCTCCACCATATCCTCATGGATCTCCTTCAATGATAACCCCTTGATGCAGAGGCAGCAAACGGCTGCTCGATGAGAAATTTTATCCATTTTCTCAATTTCTGCCACCCCTTACCACTTCAGTAGCCTGTAAAAAAAATTGGTTGCAGTTAATTTCTTCAAACTTGATGTTTAATCTTACATTAGCCTGATCTACAAATGCACCTAATATCAACTGTGTGTTTCAAGTATTTGTACCTTAGGCCGTAAATTTATCAATCACCCTTGTATGTATGTGTGTGTGTATATATATATATATATATATATATCTATACACACACACATCACATAGAGCCCCCATGGTAGTTAATCAAGTTTTCCTGTTTTCGGTTAGCTTTTCAGCCTCAAATAGGGATTTTATGCCTACTAATCTGGCCTCTCTTAACAATGTCCTCTGTAGAGTTTCACGCGGTCAATCTCTTTTTCTTTAGCCAGTTCCACTTGATAAATTGTTTTAGGATTTTCTGACTGTTTCTTCTCATCAAGTAACTGACATATATCCATCTCTTTTTTCTGATCATCCATGAGACAGGTTGTTGTTTGTTCATCTGCCTTATCTCTGTGTTGTTCTTGAATTCGTTCCATTTTATACTGAGTATTTTCCTTAGGCATTTGTTTTTAACAAATTTGTTTGACATAAAACAAGGGGTCCGTCAGGAGTGCATATTGTCACCTTACTTATTTAACTTGTAAACTGAAAATATAATGAGGAATGTTAGAGAAGATGTAGACAAAGAATATTACGATGCCATAACAATTGGAGGTTATGAAATACCAGAGATTAGATATGCTGATGACACAGTGTTACTGTCCACAACACAAAGAGGAATGGAAAAACTAATTATGTCAGTCCGCAAGAACAGCGAAGAGCAGAACCTCTATCTTAATGCAAAGAAAACTAAATTGATGACAACTGACAAAACAAACAAGGCAGCTGAAATATATATCAATGAGGAAAAACTGGAAGAAGTGGAGAGAAAAAGAATATCTTGGATCATTACTAACTAATAATGGAGACACAATGAGGGAAATTAAAAGAACATCTATCGCTCTTCAGAAAGTAAAACAAATAAAGAATCTGTGGAGAGGAGCAGACAGAACTACAAAAATAAGATTTTTAAGGGCATGCATCTTTCCCATCGCAACATATGCCTGTG
This sequence comes from Achatina immaculata, assembly GCA_009760885.1. Lineage (NCBI taxonomy): Eukaryota > Metazoa > Mollusca > Gastropoda > Stylommatophora > Achatinidae > Lissachatina > Lissachatina immaculata. The sequence goes on from CM019716.1 coordinate 45,665,933, forward strand.
AGACCTGGACACTTAACAAAACAGCTGAGAAACACATAAATGCCTTTGAATGTAAATGCTATAGAAGAGTTCTCCAAATATCATGGACACAAAAAAGAACAAATATATCTATACTACAAGAGCTTAATATTGAAGAAGGCTGGCTAGTAAAGAGGATTAAAGAGAGAAAACTTAAATATTTTGGACACATTAAACGTCATGATAATTTAGAGAAGACCGTATTGGAAGGATACATAATGGGAAAAAGAAAAAGAGGAAGACCAAAACAAAGATGGCTGCAAATGGATGCCACAGCAGCAGGCCATCTTGCTCACAACCGAGAGGCCTACAGGAGTGCTGTTTGGGAGGCAAAGTTCCACAAGGGACATGCAGATGAATGAATGAATGAATGATTTGTTTTTAAAAAGTCTAATTTCTTGTCTATTTCTTTACTTGTTTTTCCGCTTTTGCATGCAAAAATGAGGGTGGATATTACATTTGAATTGAATAATCTTAGCTTGGTTTTTGTGATTATAACTTCTCAAGATTCGTAAGGTCAATGCGGCTTTTGAAATTCGAATTCTAACTTCCTTTCTGGTGTCACCATCCCGGTCTATGTAGCTGCTAAAGTATGCAAACTGGTGTACTTCTTCAATAGCTTATGTATATGTTATGGTACTTCTATTTTACTTAACTTTCTACATCTTCTTCATCTTCACAAATCTCAGCCTCTTGTGTATGCTGTATCAAATTACTTTTAGTCCTGTTATATGAGAGAGAAGATAGTGCAAACCTAGATGCACATGATTACGAACCTTGTAGACAAAACTCCAAAGTGCTTATGACAAAAAGAATATGCAAAACACACAACATGACTGAATGAAAAGCATTCAGTTCTCACTTATGTACTTCTGGTTAGTGGAAAGTGGTTAGTGCATTACTCTCTCATGATGAAGGTCAAGTGCAATGCTGACCATATCACCTTCTTGTGTGCCAACAGGTCAAGAAAATATGGACACTAACATCTTAGGTGCCTTATGGTATAACAGGGATGTCTTTTACCTTATGTGCTTTAAAACATGCAGAAGGATGATGATGATGATGAGTTTCAAATGCTGGTTACTCCAAATCTGGAGTCCCGTCTCAAGTCCACAGTTTTCTCCAGGTTTCCCACTGCTTCTCCTTCATTTAAGAATACACGCCCTGCAGCCTGGGCTGGTTTCATTGGTTCGCTTATGTTAGACACTACTAAAGTGTGTGAATTCACTTCTGTTGAGTGTATTTAGTTGGGATTACTGGCTCAACTATCTGCAACGACCAGATTTCTAATGGATGCAGTATGGCCTGCTACTATCTTTCTATGGCTGATGGACTGAGAAGGTTCACCGTCAATTATCCTTCACTGTTAACATTCTGTGTAAACAAGTCTAAGAACAAAACAAAAACACCCTCGCCAGACCCTCTAGTTATCCTTGTTTTGTACGACAAACCAAAGTGACCAAATTTCACATTCAGATATCACCTTTTGACTTGTGATTAGTTAAATATGCATATAATGGCGTCAACAGGATACTTGATTTTGTAGTTACAGTAAATGACGTGTTGAGGGTACACAGCTGGACATTTTGACCTTGCAACTAGGTTAGGTCATGGCCCACTTCATGCCTGGAAGATCTGCATGCTGTTATCAACACCAATTACGTGGGGGCTAGCTTGTGATATTCATAGTCGCATAATTACACCGTGCGAATGAGTGTAAAACTAAATATTTTAAATTATTAATTGTTACGTAAGGTGTAACCGGTGCGGCACAATTGTAATCTCGCGAACATGACCTATGAGAAGAAAGTACAGAGAATCGTGACTCGTCCTACGAAGAAGCGATAGAAGACGGACATTTTGCTTGTCTGCGCAGCATAGCAACGCATGAGGTGGACTTTGGACTTACGCGGAACTTACCTTCTCCTGATGAAGTGTCACTCATGTCTGGCGTCTCAGAGAACTAAACTTGACTTAAAATAGTAATGTTAAACATTGCTGAAGACAGTATCATTGATTAGGGACACACATTTGCTCTCGACGGACACAGTAGCCCACGTATAGGAGGAGCTTGTTGTATCACGTGACATGTCATATGATCGTTCCAGGTCATCATGTGCTTCCTTATTTACAAGATTTTTTTTAAATTAACCAGTGGATCTAAATGGATGGCGTTTGTTTTATGCCCCTCGTGGAGATTAAAGGACAAAAAAATAATGACAGTGCAGTGACAACTATGTTCTTTTATTGTTTTTTTTTTACTACTTTCAGATTTTAAAATAATAAGAAAAATATATTATTGTTTTTATGTTAATTAAAACTGTTTTGTGTGTGTGTACGCGAACCATCAAACTTATTATGTGTAATACAGTTTGTACTCTGACTTGAGATGCAAGTTTGTTTTGTATATTCCATTAGCGATTAGACGAAAGCCTCGGAAAACATTCTTCTGCGTTCCATGCTTCTAGCCTCAGATGTTTGTATTCATTGTCCGGATTATCTTGTCTTCTGTCTCCCTGTAACTGCGAGCTGGTGTTCTTTGCAGCCGATGCTGTGAAGATGTTGGGGCACAGCATCGTATCGGCGCGGGAGTGGGGTTAGGCAGCTGTCTTTTCAGTCCCGGAGTACAGCTAAAAAGCAGGGGGGTGTGCAATGCTTCTTTAGCAGACTCCACCACCATGGGGACTATGGCGATTCCTGCCCCGTTAGCCAGGCTATGCCTGTTACTGGGGGCACCACGGAGGTGGGACAGGGTCTTGGTCAGCTATGGTTCGCTAACCCTGATGCTAGCATATCAGCTGTAGGTCACTGCTTTGCCTCATCGGATTGTGGGGGTGGGGTGGATAAATCGGGTTTCTTGGGGGGGGGGGGGGGCAGAGCTGCACAGTGTCTTCTGGAGTCTGAGTACCTGCCTCACTTGTGCAGTCCGGGGGCGAGAGGGGGGTTGGGGAATGACAGGGTGAATCGGTTCAGGTGTTCTCGCAATCGGCAATGTCAGTGTTGGTCAGAGCCGGTAGTGTCAGTGTTGGTCAGAACCGGCAGTGTCAGTGTTGGTCAGAGCCGTCAGTGTTGGTCAGAGCCGGCAGTGTCAGTGTTGGTCGGAGGCGGCAGTGTCAGTGTTGGTCAGAGCCGGCAGTGTCAGTGTTGGTCAGAGCCGGCAGTGTCAGTGTTGGTCAGAGCCGGCAGTGTCAGTGTTGGTCAGAGCCGGCAGTGTCAGTGTTGGTCAGAGCCGGCAGTGTCGGTGTTGGTCAGAGCCGGCAGTGTCAGTGTTGGTCAGAGCCGGCAGTGTCAGTGTTGGTCAGAGCCGGTAGTGTCAGTGTTGGTCAGAGCCGGCAATGTCAGTGTTGGTCAGAGCCGGCAATAGATTATTTTGCGCTCTTGGCAAGTCATAAAATGTGGACTGAGACAAGGTTGTGTACTATCTCCCTTACTATTCATAATATACATTGACAACATCTGCAAAGAAGCTAACATACATAGTAAAAACTCCACCACAACAGCCCAAGCCCAGGAACAATGCCGATAAACCCACACCTTACAGGAGACATACCCAATAGGAGGACCATAAACCAACTCCTTTTTGCCGGCGATCACTTATAGCCACATCAGAAAAAGACTTACAGCAGAACATGGATAATTTAGCAAGGGCATGTCAAAGCCACAACAAGAAGATCAGCGCTGAAAAAAAAAAACGGAAGTAATGACCACAGCGAGAGAAGAAATCCAAACAAAGATCCTCCTAGACAACCAGCCCTTGAAACAAGTGAAACATCTCGGACACCCAGGTAGCATAATATCATCCTCAAGGGGCAGTTGACGGTGAGATGCAGTAAAGCAAATCAGGTTATTGGACAAATGACTCCTTTACTGAAAAACACATACATCGCAACTGAAACAAAAAGGGAACAGTACAACACAATTTTCCTCCCAGCTCTATGCTATCAGTGTCAAACATTGACACTAACAGTTTAGAACAAAAGAAAAGTCATCACCACGGAAATGAGACGATTAAGGCGAATACTAAGTGTGACAAGAAGAAACCAAATAAGAAATGACACCATCAAGGGAAAGGTTGGAGTAACATAGTATTACAATAAATCCAGAAATAGCAAATCAAATGGTTGGGCCATGTTAAACGGTTACCATCAGACAGTATATCGCAGAAAACATTCACATTGAGATTTGTAGGTAAGAGGAAGAGGCCGCCCACGCGGGAGATAGAGATAGGAAATTCTCTCTCTCTCTCTCTCTCTCTCTCTCTCTCTCTCTCTCTCTGAACCTTAAGTGCCCAGGGCACATGGGGCTTCCGCAAGGGTTTTCCACAAATGCTTGTCCTTCGCCTTTTTTTTCTGCTCTTGCCCAGGTGAGTCCTCTATTGCTCAGCATCCTTTCTGTTGTTCTTCTCCATGTCTCTTTTGGCCTACCCTTACTTCTGTTCCCCTGTGGTGTCCATCTTAGTGCTATTTTTGGTAGTGAGTTGTCAGTCATTCGGAGCACATGTCCCAACCATCGCCAGCGTATTTCCTCAATAATTGTAGCTAGGAAATTACAGCAGGATTAAATACTCCATTACATGAAGCAAATAGTCGAGCCCTATCAATATGTCTATTTGTCCCCTCAACACCGAAAGGTATATGAGGAAGGAAACAAGACAAAACAAGATTTCACAAATCTTTCATGTTCTGTTATTTGTACGGTTAATTAGTGTATAAACTAGGAAAAAACTAGGAACAGCTTTATTACTTAACGAGCACAAAGTTGTGACGTTTCAGTCTGAGCCTTAATCATACAAAAACACACAGGACAAAGAAATAGAGAAAAATGATAATATGTAAATTCACATGAATGCTATGGAAGAAAAGAATAAATAAAATAAATGGAGCACTTAGCTGTGGCTTGTAAGAAGCTGTGTCCAGAAATGGGGGTGGTGGAGTGTTGAGAATGTTTAAATGGAGACGTGTAATGTGTGATAGGTGGGTCGTAAAGGGGTGGGGGTTGGGAAGGGGGGAGTGTAGAAAGGGGAGAAAGTGATACAATGGTAATCTAGCCGGGAGAAGGTGGAATAGGTGATTGCAGATGGGATAGAGAGATTGTAATCTGATGCCGTGAGGGTGTTTTGAAATATATGTAGCAAGTGAGAAAGGAGTGGAACTTGGTACAGAGGGGAAATGCTTGTGGGAGAGGGGATGTTAGGTGTAACTGAATTGCAAGTTCAAACCATGTGGTTTCAGCGTCCCATATTCCTGAATGTAGCGGTTCTCAAGCTCTAGGTGGCTTACAGAGGCAAATCTGATTTTCTGGTAACAGTCATCATGCAATGCCACGCCGATGACATTCTGTACTAAATGATGATGCAATGAATGTTCATTTCCTCGTAGAACAGCAAATATTTGTAATTTATTCACGAAATGAATCATATTACAACAACATTCGAATCTTCCTGTGGGACCTTGACTGTAAGTACGAGCAGCCGTAACTCGGTAGGCCGTAAGTTGATGCCTGACTCTACTGTACTGTGTCTCTTTCTGGCCCCTCTTTGAGCAACAGCAGACTTTGTATGATAGAGTTGATGTCGGTGTTTAGGACGAGTGTCTGAGCAGTGGTACTGACTAGTTTAGAAGCTTCTAGAAGAGCAGTACGTTCATTTCAGTGGAGCGTCGTTTCCTGTCAGTACCGCGTACATGGGATATTGTGAGCTGAGTCATATTTTCCTTGACCTGTCTGGACACCGGAGGGTGATATGATCAGTGGCGTCACACTTGGCTGCACATTTGTCTCTCTCCAGAAGGCATCGAGTACCCTAATTTACAACTCCGTTGACGGGAAAAAGAACCGCCATCAAGAGAGACGAGTGTCTGAGCATACAGGCATAATTAAAATACTGTATTTACAAAAACCGTAAAGATTTGTTTTTTGGAAATTGTTAAGAACGTACACTTGGATCAGTAACACGTGACTGACAACGGGGCAGGTGCTTTTTTTTTTTTTCAAGGAAATTATTCATCTTCAGTTCACAGTTCTTAACATTCTGCTAGCTAGATCCGTAGCCATTGTTTGATAAAATTCAGTTTTCTCCATAACTGTTTACTTATTCATTAGCTTCCATGCCGACAGATGTTAACGACCATGACTGTCTGTTTTGCGTGGTCCTTCATACATATATCTTTAATTAGATCAGCTGCCTTTTCTTAATGTGCTAGGGACACCTGCTTCACGAGAATATGAATTTATGTAGATTGATAGCTTTGACTGGGGAATGCAACCAGGAATGTATAGTTGGTGGGTTTTTTTTAACATATGTATACGAGAGGCGTACAGAAAGTAATGCCCCACATCGTTTTTTTTTTTTCAGCTAATAACGAGGATAGAAACATGACATTTTGCACACTTTAAATATGGCATCTGCCGATTGTGTGAACCAAATTGCACTATAACCGGACAAAGAATATGGCTGTCCCAACCGTTGAAATGGAGCGTGTTAGCAAATTGCGATATAAGCAGCGAATTGTGATAGAATTTATCGTTGCAGAGAAGGAAACTGTTGTGAACATTCATAAGCGTCTATGTGATGTTTATGGAAGTTTTGCAGTCGACAGGAGTACAGTCAGTCGCTGGGTTCAGAGAATCAAAGAATCAATAAGTGGAGATAAGGAGGTGCATGATCGGCCACAGCCACCAAGGCAGAAATGTTGAAATGCGCTGAGGACATTATTCTTACTGATGGGCGTATCGCTTCTCAACAATTGGCCTTAAAGCTGTCAGTCAGCAATGGTAGTGCAAATGCAGTTATAAAAGCTCTGGAGTTTCTAAGGTTTGCGCAAGATGGGTTCCTAGAAATATCACAAATGAACATCGATTGCAAAGGAAAGCACTTTCTTTTGAATTGTTGGACGTTTCAATGATGAGGGAGAGAACTTTTTGGCTAAGATCTTAACAGGTGATGAAACCTGGGCACATTATTTTGAACCTTAGACAAAAAGACAGTCAATGGAGTGGCATCATCCGCAATCACCAAGAAAAAAGAAATTCAAGACAACTTCTTCAGCCGGAAAGGTCATGACCACTATCTTTTGGGGGATTGAAGGTGTGATTCTTGTGGTTGTTATGTCAAGAGGATGGACAATCAATTCACAAGCTTACATTAAGACATTGAAAAAACTCAATCAACATTTTCGCAGAGTTTGGCCGCACAAGAATCAAGCAAACCTGCTTCTCCTTCACGGCAATGCGCGCCCTCACACAAGTCTGGCAACACGGGAATCAATCACCAAATTGGGTTGGACTGTACTGCCTCATCCACCCTACAGTCCCGATATGGCACCCTCTGATTTCCATCTGTTTGGTTCACTTAAAGATGCACTCCAAGAGGTAAGATTTGAAGATGACGAAGGAGTGATTCATGCAGCGAAGAAATGGCTACGTAATCAAGAGAAAATCTGGTACGGGCTAGGAATACATGGCCATAAAGCCGTACAAGTTGACGAGGATTATGTTGAATAATACCGATATTTACATGGCATATCCATGTATATTGTGTATAAATTTCATACTTTTAAAATAAACAACTCCTGAGAAAAATGATGTGGTACATTATTCTCTGAACACCCGTCGTATTTCTAAGTAGGTAACCCTGTCATGCCTTAAAGGCACATAGGGGTATGGTGTTAGTGCCCATATTTGCCTTGACCTGTCAGCACACTAGAGGGTGATGTGGTCAGCATCATGCCTGGCCGCCTTTCCTTCTCCAACTCCAGAAGAAGTCGAGTATCCATTTCTACAGCTGGGTGACTGGGTCCGGCCGGATTCGAACCCCCGACCTTTGCCACGAGAGATATATTTCTAGTTTCAGCACACCACGGGCACGGTACTGGTAACGGAAAAATAAAAACTGTACATTCGTAATACATACAGTATTACTGCCTACAACACTGAAAGGAATGGAAAAGCTAATTATGTCAGTCCATAAGAACAGATCAAGTGGAACACAACAGGCCGAAGAAAAAGGGGCAGACCGCTTGAAACTCTGAAGAGAACATTATTAAGAGAGGCCAAGTTAACAGGCATAAAATCCTTTGTTGAGGTTGAAAGACTCGCCGAAGGAAAAATTGGCGAACTACTTTGCGAGCCCTATGTGACGTCTAACGGCACGGGAAGGATATAAGATATAAGATAAGATAAGAACAGAGAAGAACAAAACCTCTATCTTAATGCAGAGAAAACTAAACTGATGACAACTGACAAAACAAACAAGGCAGCTGAAATATGTATCAATGAGAAAAATTGGAAGAAGTGGAGAGTTTTGAATATCTTGGATCACTGCTAACTAATAATAGAGATACAATAAGTGAAATTAAAATGAGGACATCTGTCGCTCTTCAGAAAGTAAAACAACTAAAGAATCTGTGGAGAGGAACAGACAGAACTACAAAAATAAGATTTTTAAGGGCATGCATATACTGCTGGCGAGATTCTTCGGATGCCTCATGTGGAGCGAAACTCCTCCCGGCCAATGAAGAAAATGCAGAAAAGCAGTTAGGGTTGACGTGCGGCGCCGATGTGAAAAGGTGATGGAAAGGATAAAGTGAAGCTTAATCGGTACGTCCAGCAGTCTCACGGCGAGAGCTACTCATACCACGGCACCTCTGGTCTAGAGGCCGGCCACGTCCGATATACACACATACTGATGAAATATGCTTAAACCAGGGGTGAAACTTGATGGCTACTCATGTCACGGTAACTACGCTCTAGAGGTCGGTCACGTCCTAAACACATCCATACTGGGACAATACGCCTAAACCAGCTCAACTCAGGGGTGAACTTAATAATAGCGAGGATTCGTCCTCCTGGAAAAAAAGCTCCATCCTGATCACAACTAAGAAGGGTAGCGGCCACGACCACAAAGTGCTGAAGTCGGAGACACTGGATCAGGGCAGTCTAGATAGGCAACCACCTCTCACCCGGCGGGGATGTATGGTTATTCTAATCACGCTGAGGTTTTCCGGCGAGAAAGCCCAAAGCTGGACTGGACGGGCAACCACCTCTCACCTAGCGGGGATATACTGATATCCAAAACAGGTCGAGGTTTTCCGGTGATAAAGTCCAACTCTAGATTAAACTGGTGCAACGAAAACCACGGTGTCACGCAATCCAGTTTCTGAGACCCACCAAGAATACAGGCTTAAGCCCTGCGATACTCTGAACCTCTTGTGGTCTTTACGGGAACCACAGGGGGGACCACGGGACCTATCGAGGACTACAGGAGTAAATACAGTAGGATCACGGGGCGGTTTTGGTGGTAGTAGCGAACGAAGGCGAAGAAGAAGATGAAGAAGAAGAAGAAGAAGAAAGGTATGCATCTTTCCCATAGTAACATATCCTTGTGAGACCTGGACACTCAAAACAGATGAGAAACACATAAATGCCTTTGAATATAAATGCTACAGAAGAGTTCTTCAAATACCATGGACACAAAAATGAATAAATATATCCATACTATAAGAACTTGAAGAAGGTTGGCTAGTAAAGAGGCTTAAACAGAGAAAACTTAAATATTTTGGACGTATTAAACGTCATGATAATTTAAAGAAGACCATATTGGAAGGGTACATAACGGGAAAAAGAAAGAGAGGAAGACCAAAGCGAAAATGTCTGCAAGACATCGTTGATAATGTGCAAATGGATGCATCCGCAGCTGGGCATCTTGCATACAACCGAGAGGCCTACAGAAGAGCTGTTGTGGAGGAAAAGTTCCGCAAGGGACTTACTGACTGACATTCGTAAAAATTACCGAATGAAATCTTCTTCGAAAGCGCAGAATTTGTATTATATAGCAACAACAAAAAGAATAACGCTAAGAAATGTCTTAGTGTTCGTCGTTCGCACAGACATCGATATAAATCTCTCTCACAAATACAACAGTCTGTCTCAAGTTTTCAGTATCACAGTAGAGCTTCTCTTGTAGGGGGCGGGGTTGGGTCGGCCAGGTCCTATGCCAGGGTGGATTGTGTAGCTGGCATCTCTGAAGGATGTGATGTGGTGTCGGTTGTTCTTTGTCTGAGTAGGTTGTGTAGCTGGCATCTCTGAAGGATGTGATGATGTGTTTGTTGCTCTTTGTCTGAGTAGGTTGTGTAGCTGGCATCTCTGAAGGATGTGATGATGTGTTTGTTGCTCTTTGTCTGAGTAGGTTGTGTAGCTGGCATCTCTGAAGGATGTGATGATGTGTTTGTTGCTCTTTGTCTGAGTAGGTTGTGTAGCTGGCAGCTCTGAAGGATGTGATGATGTGTTTGTTGCTCTTTGTCTGAGTAGGTTGTGTAGCTGGCATCTCTGAAGGATGTGATGATGTGTTTGTTGCTCTTTGTCTGAGTAGGTTGTGTAGCTGGCATCTCTGAAGGATGTGATGATGTGTTTGTTGCTCTTTGTCTGAGTAGGTTGTGTAGCTGGCAGCTCTGGAGGATGATGTGTCTGTTGCTCTTCACTGCAAACATATAAATCTGCTGGGCCAAATTTCAGCTTCTGATGTCGATGATGCCTCAGCATGCGTGTCCTGTTCCCAGTCGAAAGATTGTCACTTGATTATTTCTTTGTAGTTTATGGTATTCGTCATAAGAAAGATTGTCACTTGATCATTTTTTTGTAGTTTATGGTATTCGTCATAAGAAAGATTGTCACTTGATTATTTCTTTGTAGTTTATGGTATTCGTCATAAGAAAGTTGTCACTTGATTATTTCTTTGTAGTTTATGGTATTCGTCATAAGAAAGATTGTCACTTGATCATTTCTTTGTAGTTTATGGTATTCGTCATAAGAAAGATTGTCACTTGATCATTTCTTTGTAGTTTATGGTATTCGTCATAAGAAAGATTGTCACTTGATCATTTCTTTGTCGTTTATGGTATTCGTCATAAGAAATGTGAAAATACTCAAACACAACTTGTCGGTAAAATACATGATCTCAGATAAATGACCAAAATTCAGTTATATTTGGAAACTAATAATAAAAGCTGACAAAATGTCTGATGAAATCAAACACAATAGGAAAGGCAAAAACCTGTTTAAAAATTTTTGGAGGAGGAAAAAAAAAAGATGGTTACGAATAAAGACGAAAAAAATCTATCCATAATAATGAGACAAGGAGGGCCCTATTGTTATTTAGAAATCGTGTATTATTTTACGTGTAGGTTGCTTTGGAAATAAATGATGAAATCAGAAACATAATTATAATAATATAATATAATAATGATACTCGTTATATATATATATACACATATCATGGGTCTTGGATAGAAAAGTAAACGATGCTCCCATGATATTTGCAGAATATTTCAAACTAATAAAAGGAAACTAGAATAAAGCAGAAACTAGAATAAAGTAGTATATAAATTATTTGGGCAGTCAGTGAGAAAAAGAAGAAAAAAAAAGAATTATAATAAAGACCATCGTTATCATCATTGTCGGGTGCCATGTCAAGCTATGTCATGTCGTGCTATGTCATGTAGTGTCATGTCAGGTCGTGCCGGCTGGCAATGGCGGTCATGCTTCTCCATAAATCCAGGTCCTTGATTTCTTTCCCCCATCATGTCAGGTGACTTTTTGTTGTGCCATCGCGTTAAAATGTCCATGCTTTTGTTTTTGTTTCTTGGTCTTCCCCAGCTTCTCTTCCCATTTATCTTTCCTGTTGTTAGGATGTTTTCAAGCCCTCCTCTTCTCATGATATGTCCACTGAATGATGACCGTCATTTTCTTAGGGATATAATTAGGTTCCTTCTTACATGTTCTTTTCTTAGACATTCTTAGCATCTTTTAATGTTGCTTCTATTGATCTATCTAGCTGTCAATGTTCATTTCCATAGAGTAAGGCAGGCTCAGTGTAGCATTTTGCAACTCTCTAATGTTCAGAGAGAGAGAGAGAGAGAGAGAGAGAGAGAGAGAGAGATGCATTACACAATGATGCATTCTTGTAGAATGTAAATATTTGTTCTTTTTTGTGTCCATGATATTTGAAGAAATCTTCTACAGTATTTACATCCAAAGGCATTTATGTGTTTCTCAGCTGTTTTGTTAAGCTTCCAGGTCTCACAGGCATATGTTGCGACGGGAAAGATGCATGCCCTTAAAAATCTTATTTTTATATTTCTTTCTGTTCCTCTCCACAGCTTCTTTAGTTGTTTTACTTTCTGAAGAGCGATAGATGTCCTCCTTTAAATTTCCCTCATTGTATCTCTATTATTAATTAGTAATGAACCAAGATATTAAAAACTCTCCACCTCTTCCAATGTTTCCTTACTTTCCGTGTGTATGGTCGATATAGTGACACCGGAAGTGTCCCTAAACTACCGTATGGTCGCTTTAGTGACATTGTTTGTTTCATTAAAACAAGCGGTGTAACATTTAGATTGTACATATTTCGTCCGCGATTCCGGTGACACTTTCAAAATGGAGAATGTGTGCCTAGTTAAGAGCGATGCCGAGCGAGAACAAGGACGCGAAGCATGGAAATTTTTCAATTTTGACGATGTAGATAGGGGTATGGACATAGCCTATGGCCACCCCGCTGCTCTTAAATGTTTTCTAAGTAGATCTAGACATATTTAGACGACTGGAGAAGTAGTTAGGAGGTTAGTTCAGACATTCATTCAGCGAGAATGCAATACTGAGTCACAATACGAGATCGACAAGTAGATCTACACATCTCAGATGGTAAGTAGTGGTAAGTAGCGCGAATCTAGACCTAGCCGAAGGTGAGCTGGCCACAGTCAGTGTCTAAAAACATCACATTACTTCTTTTTTCCTAAAAAAAACTCTGCATTTATGAAATTTTCATTCATTTAGCTATACTTTGAACAGAAAGGCCTTACTTTGAACATCAAAAAGACAGAGACTATGGTTATATCTAAGAAACAGAATCCACCAACATGCAGTATAAAATTAAACGGAACCATTCTAAAGCAGGTGCAGAAATTCAGATACCTTGGAGCAGTAATAACTTCAGATGGGAAATGCAAAACAGAAATTACGAACAGAATAGGCCAAGCAAAGACTGCATTTCAGAGAATGAGAAACATATTGACCAACACATCCTTATCAATAAATGTTAGAAAACGAGTCCTAAAATGCTATATTGAACCTATCTTGTTATATGGAAGTGAATCATGGACAATAGGCAAGTCTGCACAAAAATCATTGGAAGCAACAGAAATGTGGTTTATTAGAAGAATGTTGCGAATCCCTTGGACAGCAAAAATAACTAATGAAGAATGTATGAGAAGAGCTCTCTCTCTCTCTCTGAACCTTAAGTGCCCAGGGCACATGGGGCTTCCGCAAGGGTTTTCCACAAATGCCTGTCTTTCGCCTTTTTTTCTGCTCTTGCCCAGGTGAGCCCTCTATTGCTCAACATCCTTTCTGTTGTTCTTCTCCATGTCTCTTTTGGTCTACCCTTACTTCTGCTCCCCTGTGGTGTCCATCTTAGTGCTATTTTTGGTAGTGAGTTGTCTGTCATTCGGAGCACATGTCCCAACCATCGCCAGCGTCTTTCCTCAATAATTGTTGTCAGTGGTTTCATCTGCATTTCTGCCAATAAAATGTTATTTCTTATGGTGTTTGGCCAAAATATTTTTTTAATTCTACGTAAACATTTAGTCTGGAAAGAATTCAACTTGTTTTCTATGGTTTTGGTGATTTTCCAGCACTCACTTCCATAGAGTAGTACACTTAGAACATTACTCTTAAATATCCTGATTTTCAGGAAAATCAGGATGAGAAGAGCTGGAGAGACAAAAAAACCTTGTCAGAAAGATAAGAGAGAGACAGTGTACTTTCACAGGACATGCAATGAGAAGAGGGGGCATTGAAAATATTATAACAACAGGAAAAATAGAAGGAAGAAGATCAAGAGGAAGACCAAGAGAAATGATACTGGACAGTCTGACGGGATGGTGTGAGAGGAGATCACCAACTGAACTGATGGCCTGCATGAAGGATCGCGTACTCTGGAGAAGCATAATAGCCAACGCCAGTCGGCACGGCACCTGATGATGATGATACTTTGAAACATATTAAGTATACGGAAGTACATGAAACTACTGTTTTCCACTCCATTTTACAACTAGACCCCCTTACAGACAAGTAAAAAAAAGTAAAGATAGTCCCATAGCATTTCAAATGCCGTAGGGGGTGAAGCGTTAGAGATCTCATTATACTGGGTCATCAGCGTATGAGGTAGGGTGACCAGTTCCTTTCCTCGCTGCCTTTACTTCCCAGATTTTCTCTGGTACCCATTTTACGAGGCTGGGTCGACCTCAGGGCCGTATTGGTCGGAAAAAAAGTCCCGCTGGGGATTCGAACCCTCGACCATTTGGTTGCTAGACGAGTGCTCTAACCACTACGCTAGCCTGCCCACTTACAGACAAGACCCGCATTTTTACTCCCGTACCCCACGACACGTCCGTGTTTCTTCTAACGCAGGGAAAGAGGCTGGAGTGTAACACGAAGGCCTAAGAGCTTGTAATTCTTCAACAGATAAATAAAGCTACATGCATAAATACATTCATTCATTCCTTTGCTTGTCCCTCGCGGAACTTTGCCTCCCAAACAGCACTCCTGTAGGCCTCTCGGTTGTGAGCAAGATGGCCTGCTGCTGCTGCATCCATTTCCAGATCATCAACGATGTCCTGCAGCCATCTTCGTCTCGGTCTTCCTCTTTTTCTTTTTCCCACCATGTATCCTTCCAATACGGTCCTCTCCAAAGTATCATGACGTTTAATGTGGCCAAAATATTTAAGTTTTCTCTCTTTAATCCTCTTTAATACATTATGCAAGCATATTATGACAAGATAAACAATATTACATGCATTATTGTTTCAAACGTCACCGCTCATTGCTTTGTTGTGTTTATTCGAAATTTCTGTGTGTGATACTAGTTCTTCAAATAGCATGGACACAAACAAGAACACATATATCCATGTTACAAGAACTTAATATTGAAGAAGGCTAGCTAGTAAATAGGATTAAAGAGAGAAAACTTAAATATTTTGGACACATTAAACATCAAGATAATTTAGAGAAAACTGTCTTGGAAAGGTACATAATGGAAAAAATAATGAGAGGAAGACCAAGGCGAAAATGGCTGCAAGACATCGTTGATGATCTGCAAATGGATGCATCAGCAGCAGGCCATCTTGCTCACAACCGAGAGGCCTACAGGAGTGCTGTTAGAGAGGCAAAGTTCCGCAAAGGACATGCAGATAAATGAATGAATGGTACTAATCCACGAAAATGCTTACGTTCTATGTGATTGTTTCGTAATATATTTTATTTCATTTTAAAAGTATACGAAGCTTTTACATTCGCAGTGACGTCATTACAAAAAAAAAAGATGGCCGATAGGTATGAACGTCGACATTCCACCCTGAGAAGCAAGTCAAAGTAAGCCTCAGCATTTAGTTTATATCAAACAGCAGACGACATAACACTGTTGCATGTTTCTCACAGGAGACTTAAAGTTTCTGTAAATTGACTTTTCAGCACTATTTAAGTAAAACGAGGGGGAAGAAAAAGATGAAGTTTATGAGTTCCCAAAGCAGAAAGGGAGCCATAAATTTTGTCTCTAAAATCTTTGTACTAAACCTGTCTCCTCACCAACTGTAGAGGCTTTCCAGTCCTTGATTGGTGTTCCATCTTAGAGTAAATAAAAAAGGGGAAGTTTTAAACAAAAAAGGGCTTAACATTCGATTTTTCACAGAACACAAATTAACGTGAACAGAAAGTATACCCATAATATGCCTCGGTGTATTACAAATTCCGATAATATTCTTTGGAATATAACTATTTACATTCTCAGTTCCATCGACCAAACTCACTTTCTCTCTCTCTCTGAACCTTAAGTGCCCAGGGCACATGAGGCTTCCGCGAGGGTTTTCCACAAATGCCTGTCCTTTGCCTTTTTTTTTCTGCTCTTGCCCAGGTGAGCCCTCTATTGCTCAGAATCCTCTCTGTTGTTCTTCTCCATGTCTCTTTTGGTCTACCCTTACTTCTGTTCCCCTGTGGTGTCCATCTTAGTGCTATTTTTGGTAGTGAGTTGTCAGTCACTTGGAGCACTTTTCCCAACCATCACCAGCGTCTTTTCTCAGTAATTGCTGTCAGTGGCTTCATCTGCATTTCTGCCAACAAGATGTTATTTCTTATGGTATTTGGCCAAAATATTTTTCTAATTCTTCATAAAGATTTATTGTTGAGTGAATTCAACTTGTTTTCTATGGTTTTGGTGATTTTCCACCATTCACTTCCATAGAGTAGTACACTTAGAACATTGCTCTTAAATATCCTGATTTTCATATTCATGCTTAGTTTTTTTTTTATTTCCATATGGTCTGCTGCATTGCAAAAGTCTGCTTTGCTCTAATAAGTCTGCTGTTGATGTCCTCTGTGATGTCTCCATTTTCTACTACTCTACAGCCAAGATATACAATTTCGTTGACCTCCTCCACTAACTTGCTATCTACTCTGAGTACATTTCTGCTGTTCACATTTTGCTTCATTAACTTTGTCTTTCCTACATTGATCTTTAGAACTATGTTGTTTGAATTCTGAGTTAGCTTGTTTATTTTATCTTGCATATCTTTGTGGCTGCTTGATAGTAGACAAATGTCATCCACAAAGTCAAGGTCCTCCAGCACTGTGTCAAGGGTACATTGTAATCCTCTACATTTGTCTGATGTTGCTTTTTTCATTAACCAGTTTACTGCCAAGATAAATAATGTTGGTGATAGTACACATCCAAAAGAGACATGGAGAAGAACAGCAGAAAGGATGTTGAGCAATAGAGGGCTCACCTGGGCAAGAGCAGAAAAAAAGACGAAGGACAGGCATTTGTGGAAAACCCTTGCGGAAGCCCCATGTGCCCTGGGCACTTAAGGTTCAGAGAGAGAGAGAGTACACATCCCCGCTTCACTCCTGTTTGTACCTTAAAGCTGCTGGAGGTATGTTCTCCACAGATCACTTTGCACTGAAAACCCTATCGATCAGACTGTTCCTGAAAAAAAAATTAGTGAAGGTAAAACTCAGTATAGTTACATAAGTATGGGTGGGAAAGGTGCTTTGGTCCACAAAATCAAATCCAGTTGCAGAAGTGAAGCAAGAGTGACACAAGCCTGAAGACAGTCTTTAAGTTTGTGGGTTAAAATCTTCAGGATTAATTAGAAGGTGAAGCATTTTTATCCATTTTAAAATTTATTATTAGAAAAACTTCAAAAATGTGTAATTTATTGTCCCAAAAATATGCTATTTTGAAATATTTGCTTTAAAAGGTTAAAATAAAGGTTCAGTTTCCAAATGAAGGCTTAATTAAAAATTCAGTCTCCAAATGAAGGTTTAACTAAAAGTTTGGTCTTCAAATGAATGTTTAGCTAAATGTTCACTTTCCTTGCATCTGAAACATTCACTTGGATGTCAGCTTCATGTGCTGACCTGAATTGTATTCAGAAGATGATTCATGAGCACAGAAAAGCAAAACTAGTCAAAACAGCATTTTTGATAATAACTTGTGACAGGTTCACGAGAATTCCATGAAACTTACAGAACACAAAACTCACTGACCATGTTATTGAATTCCTTTAAAAGATTGACGCTCCTTGAATCAGTTCATTTGAAAATTCATTGCCTTGGTATGGCTACAGAACAACAACTCATCATCATTGGATGTTTGATGTTGTTGTTCATCCATCGTCTTTGATGATGACCACAGATTCATCTTAGTCAAAGTAAGAAGAGGTGTGTCCATGTGTGACTGACTAGTCCTATATGAGCTCTAAAAGTTTTGCCACACATGAAACACATATGTCCAGATTCAGTTGTGACTGAACAGTCACAAAGTGTAGTGTCCAGGCAATTTAATGTGGTTAGAAACACCATTAGTCACCTTTGGAGACAATTTCAAGAAACTGGCTCGGTTGCAGACCGGCCGCACAGTAGAATACCCATAGTCACAACTCCTGCCAAAGACCGCTTTATATTGCTGCGTCACCTCAGGAATTGATTTGCATCTGTGTCCTCAACAGTCCAGTCAATGACAGCAGCTCGTTGAATTTCAGATCAAAAGATCTGGAACCGGCTGCACGATGCTGGTCTTTGGGCTAGAAGACCCTACACAGTCCTGTTCTTATGGACTGGCATCGTTAGAACTGACTGCAGTTGGCGAACCAGCGTCATCAGTGGATCGTTGCGAATGATTGGAGAAGGGTTTGGTTTGGTGATGAATCATTCTTTCTTCTTCAGCAACATGATAGATGAAGAAGAGTTTACCGTAGAGTCCATGAGCGCTATGCCCAGAACTGTGTGGATGAGGCTCCTCCACATGATGGTGGAGGTGTACTGGTGTGGGGGATGATCAACTTCATAGGAAAAAGTAACCTGGTGCAAATTGAAGGATGC
The DNA here is from genome assembly GCA_009760885.1 of Achatina immaculata. Lineage (NCBI taxonomy): Eukaryota > Metazoa > Mollusca > Gastropoda > Stylommatophora > Achatinidae > Lissachatina > Lissachatina immaculata. Next base: position 45,684,374 of record CM019716.1, read on the forward strand.
CTGAATGCTCAACGATACATGGCTGACATTCTTCGTCCTCACATCCTTCCACTTCTGGCTGCACCAGGGTTGATGTTTCAACAGGATAACGCTTAACCTCATGTAGCACAACTCACCACCCAGTTCTTCACTGACAGCGTCCAGACCATTCCATGGCCATGAACCCAATAGAACACTTATGAGATGAACTCAGCAGACAGGTCTGCCAGTGAGATGTGGCGCCAACCAATCTCTGACTGTTGTCTCTTGCACTGTGGGATGAGTAGGCAGGCATCCCACAACAACAGATCCAACAGCCAATCGGATCCATGTCAAGGAGATGTCATTCTCTGATACAGGCCAGAGGAGGCCATACACCTTACTGAAACAGGTCTCAGTCTCAGAGAATAGAAGTCCAAACCAAATTTAATGAATATCATTTCATTGTTAAAGTCTTAAAGTTTAATCATGCCAAGATTGAAACATTAATTCCGTAAAATAAAATTTTGGTACAAGTTTGAAGTTTGGCGTCCGTTACGAATGCAGTAGTGTTGCGTTTCTGTTTTTTTAAACAGTATAGTTAAGATTTTAAGAAAACAACAGTCAGAATTTCTTGGATGTGCCATGAGAAGACAGAAGTTGGTAATGATTGGAAAATTCAAGGGAAAAAAAAGAAGAGGAAGGACAAGAGAAGATATCTCAGTGGACTGACCAAGTGGTGTGGAAAAAAGTAAAAAACGTTTGAATTGATCAGAAACACTAGGGATTGCACAAGATGAAGAATCATGAATGCCATCACTGTCTGGCATAGCATGTAATCTATATAATGTAATGGTGTGTGATGTATATAATGTAATACCATGTAATCTATATAATGTAATGGTGTGTGATGTATATAATGTAATAGCATGTAATCTATATAATGTAATGGTGTGTGATGTATATAATGTAATAGCGTGTAATCTATATAATGTAATACCGTGTAATCTATATAATGTAATAGCATGTAATCTGTATAATGTAATAGCATGTAATCTATATAATATAGTAGCGTGTAATGTATGTAAAAAAGAGGCAGACCACGTAAAACTCTAAAGAGGACATTGTTAAGAGAGGCCAAATTAATAGGCATAAAATCCCTTGATAAGGTTGAAAAGCTCGCCGAAAACAGGAAAAATTGGCGAACTACCTTACGAGCCCTATGTGACATTTATAATGTAACTGAATATTGAAAATAAGATACTGAACTGATGTGTTGATTGTGATATCATCACTGGGTTAAATTCACTGTGGTAGTGGAGCCTACCAAAAATCTTGTTTCTGGGATCAGTTCTAGGCTTTCAAACAAGTCTGACATGTTGCCTGTGCTTTTACATTGTCACAGTATCGATAGAAAGAGCAACAGTTCTCATTTGTGTGATTCAGATATTCAGCAATTCACCCTATATACAAAACTTTGAAATGATGAGGTTTTAATAAAAGTTTGCTTTTGGTTGGTTCTTGATTGAATATAAGTAATGTTTATTGTTACCTTCTGAACAGAGATGATGCAGCAGCCACAAACGTGACAAGAAGAAGCACAAGCACAAGCATAAACACAAGAACAAGCGCAAACATGAAAGTGGTGAACGCTCACACAAGCACAAAAAGAAGAGGCAGAGTGTGTCAGACAATGATCACTTTGAGCAAGATGTTGTGAATGGCACCAAGAGACCCAGGTATGACGACGACGATGACGATCCCGAGCTGCAGCGGCTGGAGGCGGCTCGGCAGGCTCTGAGAGCAGAACTCAATGGCAGAGATGGGGAAGATGCTTTGAGGGCCATTAACCTCATCTATAGGGTAATGATGTTGAGTTTGGTATTTCTTACTACTCTTAAAGTTGGTTTAAAACTTTTTGGTTAGATTTTCCCTCTCATCTTCAAACCTTCCTCCCTCCATCTCCCATCATCTCCACCCTTCTTCCTTTTTTTTTTGCCTCCTCCTCCTTGAAAAGGGACACTAGTGATAAGACTATTCTTCTTATTCTTTTCCCTTAAAGGGCAGAATGTCAGACGGGCCTGCGTGCCCAATTCTTAACCCTTTTGAAATAAAGATCAATCAGTCAATCAATCAATCCCTCTTCTTTGTGGTATTCTCTTTATGCCAAGAAAATGGCATAGTGAAGCCACTTGTGAACTGACAAGTGGTAGAAGAAATGTTCTGTGAACTTTCTCAAATCATTCTTCAGTAATTCAGAAACTGACATCACACAGAATGAAGAGGCAAGATGGCACTTGATGATGATGATGAATAAACTTTTTTTTCATAAGGTGAATAACCCAGCAGGTATGTGGTGTCCAGCATTTGAAAATGAAGATGATTTCTTGATGAGTTATGGTAATTAAAAAATTTGGTCATTGGTAAGATGAAGCTATTACCAGGTACAGTGGTTGTTAGAGCAGTTACCAGGTACAGTGTTTGTTAGAGCAATTAAATCAGTATTACAGTATCATTTTTCTTTAACTTTTAAAAATAAACTTCACATAGTTTATTTTGGTGCATTACAGAATAAACTTCACATAGTCTATTATGGTGCATCACACACACATTTTATGTGGTTTTTATAGGGATGCACCACTGATTCAGAGGAAGAGGAAGGGGAAGTGGAACATGAAAGTTTGAAAGAAGATCTACGAAAAGCTAGAGAAGTGTTGGCACGCATGGAGTCTCAGACTAGTAATCAGGACCAAAGGAATTCTAAGCGTTCAACGCCACTGACTGCTGAGGACATATACGGTCAGCACGGTAGCGAGTTTACTGTGTATGAAGATTTCAGGATATCCAGATCGAGGGAGGAAATTGGGGGTGAGGAAATTGACAGAAATTCACATTCAGGGAAATCAGCCAGAGACAAAGATGAAGAAAGAGATGGTGTAAGATGGCCGCAGTTGAATGACACAACAGATGCGGAAACAATGGATCTTCTAGATGAAGGTTTGGAACTGCTGGACAGCGTGAGAGTGTCCTCTTCAGCCAACTCCACAACCAGTAAGTTGACCCCATCTTTGGCAGCCAGGTTAGGTCCAGAAGTGAATGTTGTACGAGCCAAAGTACAGAGTCTTGTTCATTCTACGCAGTCAAAATTATCTGAGGAGCAGTCATATCAGCCTGCGCAGCCAGAGCAAGTTCGGCAAAAACAACGTCGTCGCGAGAAGGAAGAAAAGGAAAATAGAGTTGTTGAGATTCTAGACAGTGATCAAGAAGAGGGCGAGGCACAAGATGATGATAACAACATGGAGGTAATCCATATTGATGATGATGATGAAGTTTTGGAGTCGCACAACCATAAGAAGCAAAGACAGAGGTCCATCAGTGTACAAGATCCAGATGTCACTATAGTGGAGGAGAAGTCTCGTGGGCCAACTATGAAAAAGGACAAGAAGCGACGTAGAAGCCCTTCAAGGTAACTTTTTTTTTTTTCCCTTACATTCATTTGCTGCTGAAGCATAGTTTCATATTCTCAGGGTGGATTTTAACATGAGCATAAATTTGTTTCTTAATGTACTGACAGCCAAGTTTATAATAAAGTAGCATACAGGCATTTTCCCCATTTCAGACGAAGTATTTCATTTTCCTTGTTTTATAACCAGGTTCACTGAATTACAACAGCAGTGGAACTCTTATGCTTTCTTTGTCAGTTTACTGTCAGTGTGACAGCTCCTAGTATGAAAGTAACTTCAGCAAGATTTCAGATTCATGGTGGAGTTAGTTATAGAATGGTTGGTTTGTCTGCCTGTGAAGTGTATGTAGCTTACACCAGCATTCTTCGTCTGATATGTGCCTGATGTTAAGAGTGATCTGCTGAAACATGTGAGTGATGAGGTGCTATGATGACTGGTTGAGGGGTACAGAGATTGTCCTGTATGCTGGTGTGGGACAGAATAATGAAATTATATATACTTTCCTTGGTCTGCCAACCAGCTCTGTATAAGTCACAGTATATTTTGGTATTTACATTAACCTAATCTGAGATGCAGTATATCAGAGAATATAAAACTGCTTTTCTTATGTAATAACTAGTAATGAGATTCAGAAGTTTGACTGGTTCATAATCAGAAACTTTGGTATCAAGTATATGAGTTTCATTATTATGTTTTTTTTTTCTCAAGCAATTCTGTATGAAGCGGTAATGCTCATTATTAGTAAGATTCAGTGATGTTAGCTGGAGTAATAGACCATGTTCTGAATGATGAATGATCAGTGTCCATTTTGTGGCAGATTTATTATTTGTTGGAGATTTTTGCAGAGCAGAATTAATAACATTTTGAAAGTTAGAGAGCTTCACCTCCTTGTCATTAAACATTGTAGTTTTAAGTAAAAATCATATTTTTATTTCATTTCCCATCATTTTTCAAGGGCTAAACAAATTTTTATGTGTATTTATGGCCATTTATGACAGACTAATGTAGAAGTGTACCAGGCTTTATGTCAGAACCTATTGATTTTACACATCTCAAATAGCTTAACATGGTTTGTCATGTGGTTGGGGGAGGGAGGGGGAGGAGGGGGAATAGAAGTGCCTGCTATCTGTTGCCTTTAAATTATCGCTGAGTTTTTTTTACATGTTCTTGTGCTGAATGATTTACAGAATCCAAACTGTCAACTTCTCTACCTTCCTCTCTCTTTCTGTTTGTGTTTTTATTTTATTTATTTCTTATTTAAAGAAGTCTTGCTAGAGTGTGATTCCCCTCAAGTCACTTTTATTAAGTGTTTGTTAATTAAAGGTTTTAATTGTCTTTATTTATCAAGAATTAACAATCATTGCTAGTTAATCCGGTCCTCTGTTTGTCATATTGGTGCTTGTCACCTTGTGTGTATTTTAGAGATTTACGGAATCTAGAAATCTGTTTTGAGTAAAATAGTGACTTGATTAGAAATTTAACCCTGTACCAACTCTCAATTTCATTAGGTGATGCATCTCAGGCTAGATGAAGATCTTGGTTGCCAAGACCAGAAGATCTTGGTTACTAAGGCAGAAGATTATCTTGGTTTCTGAGACCAGATCTTGGTTGCTAAGACAAGAAGATGATCTTGGTTTCTGAGAACAGATCTTGGTTTATAAGGCCAGAAGAAGATCTTGGTTTCTAAGACCAGAAGAAGATCTTGGTTTCTAAGACCAGAAGAAGATCTTGGTTTCTAAGACCAGAAGAAGATCTTGGTTTCTAAGACCAGAAGAAGATCTTAGTTTCTAAGACCAGAAGAAGATCCTGGTTGCTAAGACCAGAAAAAGATCCTGGTTGCTAAGATCAGAAAAAGATCCTGGTTGCTAAGACCAGAAGAAGATCCTGGTTGCTAAGACCAGAAGAAGATCTTAGTTTCTAAGACCAGAAGAAGATCCTGGTTGCTAAGACCAGAAGAAGATCCTGGTTGCTAAGACCAGAAGAAGATCTTAGTTTCTAAGACCAGAAGAAGATCCTGGTTGCTAAGACCAGAAGATCCTGGTTGCTAAGACCAGAAAAAGATCCTGGTTGATGTACATATATTTCTGGGTTTCATGGTTAAAGCTGTGAGAACTGTTGTCTTTTGTTTACCAGAAACAGTGAGAAGTACTGGATGTTCAAAATAGGTAAATAACACTCTCAGAATACTTGACAGAAGTTAAATTTTGTTCAGATTTTCTAGACATTCGTAAGTTTGTATCTCAAACTGAAGGCATTAATCATAATAGAGTTACTTCTATAATTTGATGTTTAACCACATTTTTTGCTTGTATAAACAGGAAGGATGACACAAGTGACAAGTTGGATTCCAGAATGTCAACCAGGGACAAAGAGTCATCCAGAGCAAGAAAAGAGGAGTCAAAGAAAATGGATGAGTCTAGAAGAAAACGTGAAGACAGCAGCAGGAAAGATGACAGGCGAAGAGGGCTAGAAGATGGAAGAAGGGGTGTTGAGGATGGACGAAGAGGACTTGAAGATGTTCGCAGGGGATCTGAAGATGTTCACAGAGGATCTGAGGATTTTCGTCGTGGATCAGAAGATACTCGTAGGGGACAGGAGGATGGACGTAGGGGTCAGGATGAAGGACGTAGGGGAGTTGATGATGGAAAAAGAGGTCTTGAAGACAGTCGCAGAAGTTCTGATATGAGAGATCGAAGAGATGGAGAAAGGTCTGATGTGAGAAGACCTTCTGATAGGTTGGACAGAAGACAAGAAGATTTACGGCCACGAGATAGAGGCGGAAGGAGGAGAACTCCAAGTCCATTCACGGGACGAAGGTTAGTAAATGAAAGTTTTTTTTTTTTTTTTTAAAGATTGAAAATGTTGCATACTTATTTTGTTGGCTGTATAGTTTCCAGAATTTTTTTTTAAACCATTATGTCTAAAAATATTTGCTAGGACTGTTGAAAAAGATGTATTTCCTTCATGTCATATAAGCATCTGCGGTTATGCTGCTGTGACATAACCGCTTGTCAGCTTGTGTGTATTTTAGAGATTTACTGAATTTAGAAATCCATTTTGAGTAAAATAGTGACTTGATTAGAAGTTTAACCCTTTACCAACTCTCAGTTTCATTAGGTTATGCATCTCAGACTAGAAGAAGATCTTGGCTACTAAGGCAGACGATGTTATTGATTTCTAAGACCGGATCTTGGTTGCTAAGACAAGAAGAAGATCTTGGTTTCTAAGACTGGAAGGAGATCTTGGTTTCTAAGACCAGAAGAAGATCTTGGTTTCTAAGACTGGAAGAAGATCTTGGTTTCTAAGACAAGAAGAAGATCTTGGTTTCTAAGACTGGAAGGAGATCTTGGTTTCTAAGACCAGAAGATCTTGGTTTCTAAGACCAGAAGAAGATCTTGGTTTCTAAGAGCTTTTGATATGGATGATGAGGAGGAGGATGCTGATGCTATAATTGCTCGGAGGAGGCAGGAACGACAAGCTCTCTTGGAGGTATGTTAAGAACATTCACAGAGTTTGATCAAAATTTGCCTCAAGAAGAGGCAGCTATCCGTTATCGCCTGTCAAAGGAGATATCACAGAGTACAAGGTATGTCTGGACCATCACATGCATGGGTAAATGGAGAATATGCTTTAAACTACAACATGTTTTTTAGGTATTGCCCTAGTAATGATGATCATTTCTGGATTGCAGATATCGAGAGCTGATAGATAAAAGTCGAGACAGAGACCGTGATCGAAGAGCAAGGTCATCAGAAAGAGATAAGAACAGGTCAAAATCTAAGGAACCAGAGGATAAATTCAAGGACAGCCTGTCTGAAGGTTTGACATTACAGAGGCAGGAGTCGGAAGATGATGATGAGGAGTAAGTCATTTCTTCAAAATATTGACAATAATTCATCATCATCATTCCTCTGTACTCCCAGTGGAGCATAAGACATCAGCAAAAGTTCTTCAGTCAATCCTGTCTTACGCATGTCAGGATATCTCAAACCATATCTTCCTCGCTTCTTTTAGTTCTTCCTGTATTGTGCGTCTCAATGTCCCCAATGACCTGCTTATCTTTCTTTTCCCTTGAGGTGCCCAAGTCAAGGTGATAAGGGGCATCTTGTTTTTTTTTTTCCATTTAATCAATCCTTTATTATTTTATGATCTCGTATTTGTTTCTCTTTTTGCCATTTAGCTAGGACAAATGTGTGATCTTAATAGTAGACCAAGACTCTCCGGCTGTTCAGGAAAAATAGCAGCATGCCTTAAATGTCATAGTACAGCATTATTTGTTATCAGTGAAAAATGTCTCGGAGAATCCATCGAAAGAACAGGTACAGGTGAAGAAATCTTTTATTCAGGTCAGTTCCAAGTTCACAAACTTCTGAGAAACAAGTTCATTTTGCATATAATGACCAGTTTGTTATGACATGCCAGTTGGCATCGGTGAACATAATTCTCCATTCTGTAGTTGACTTCTGTTTTTCATGCCACCTGACCAACCCATTCATATTTTTTACTTGTACTTATCACATCTTATTTATTCACTGTACCTCCATTTAAAAGTAATTATGGAAGTTTTAATGAAGTGACTGTAGTATGTATGGAAGTGTAATGAAATAACATAGTAATTACAAATGTGTTAAAGAAATGACTATAATAATTGTAGAAAATTAATGAAATATCTTAAACAATTATGTAAGTTTATTGATATGATTGGATTAATTATGGAAGTTCAGTGAAGTACTTGTAGTAGTAGTCTAGGAAGCATAATGAAATATCTGTAGTAATTATGGAAGTTTAATGAAATGACTATAATAATAATAATTTAATGAAATGTTTGTAATAATTTTGAAAGTTTAATGATATGACTGTTGCAATTATAGTAGGTTTAATGAAATTACTACAGTGACCATAGAAGTTTAATAACTAGCAAGAATAATAATGATAATAGTTTAATGAAATGATTGGCAATAATGGAAGTCAAATAATATGACTGTAATAACTGTGGAAACTTAATGAAATGACTGTAGTAATTATGTTAGTTGCAACTAAATGACTGTAGTAATTATGAAAGTTTAATGAAATGATTCCATATTCCTTATAAATTTAAAAATAATAATAAAAAAAAAGTAAACTCCTTCAAAAGGAATTTTTCCTGGCATGAGCCCATCCATTTTTTTTCCTTTTATATTTGTTTCTTAGCTACAGAAATATCAGTACATTGAAAGATATATTGCTTCCATGAAAATAAGGAACGGCCTTCAGTTTTAATAATTTGATAAGCTGCTTTACGTCACAATGTCACAACAGTCTTTACAAAAGCAAACCTTATTGTGAATATATTTCAGTGTATCCTCATACGGGGCCGCTGTGCCGCTCTTGGAAACTCCCAGATGTAAATGTGTATACCTGTCTCTTGCTGCCGTGCGTTGTTGATGTATATATTCCAGGAACTGCGTTAAAATTTCATAGCTGCTTCACACTCCTCACATTCTGTTTTGCTACTTTGTTACGGTGTCTTACATTATGTCTGCTCAGCCTCAAGATACACTTGTAACCATCTTCACCTCGTTAACAGTTCTGTTGTTAAATTTGAGTGTTCGCATCCTCCTAGTGTGTCTCACAGGTTGCTTCCCTTTTTGTGCTGAGAAATATTAACTAAGTGCTTCTCCTTCAGTGCATAAATCCTAACATCATAATCTGTTAGGATTTTTGTATTGAAGGAATCACTTAATTAATCTGTATACTGATTATATTAATATACTAATCATAATCTGTATACTATTTTTCTAATCTGTGTGATGTATTATGTATTAAAAATAAATTCTTGATCTTCCTCAGTTTTGATTTTGATATGGATGATGAGGAGGAGGACGCTGATGCAATAATTGCTCTGAGGAGACAGGAGCGACAAGCTCTCTTGGAGGTATGTTAACTACATTCACACAGTCTTGATCAAAATTTGCTATCCGCTATTGCCTGTCAAAGGAGATATCACAGAGTACAAGGTACCTCTGGACCATCACATTAGTCTGCCATGTAAAACTTTCATTTAATAGACACAAATGCCCAAACATGAATGCAATTAGATTGATTGATTGATCTTTATTTTCAAAGGGTTAACAATTGGGCACACAGGCCCATCCAACATTCTGCCCTTTATCATACAACTTTCACTACGTTCCAGACATTCTACAAATATGCTGCACATGTAACCAAAATAACTAACACTGGAAAGCTGAGAGACATAAAATATAACGTTTATGTTTCGCTTTATCCATGCACTCTGTACAGAAAGTAACTACATACAAGAAAAAATGACTGTCTGCCAGCATCTGCCAAATATCATTTTCAATACTATTGAGAATAAATAATTAACTGAATTCAGTGCCTGTAAAAATAGTCTAAAATAACATGCAAGTTTTATGATTTTTAAGGGCTCTTTGGAGAGCTTGCGGCAAAGTAGATATCACTGAGTGCAAGGGATTTCTGGGGAATCATATCAGTTAGCAATGTCCACCTTCATTTAACAGACGTGAATACTGAAACTGAAAGTATAAAGAGCTAGCATCAAAGTAGAGCAACTCTTGGGTAAGAAGAATGCCTGGATAAAGTAAGAGTGGACCAGCTTGTGGCATCTTCACAGTCCGTTCTTATGGCAAACGCACAGCGGCAGCATCTTCTGTGGTAAAGTAATGTCAACTACGATGTTTACTGTCTCATTTGCTCAACATCAAAGCAAATCTGAACAGCAAAAATAAAGGCAAAGATAGCTGGATGTTATGATAGTAGACCAAGTGCTACACAGATTGTTTGCTGCAAGCAGTCGCATGACAACCTTTACACATGGAGTCAAGATGTATAAAGTCCATTCTCAGATGGCACAGAAATAATGATAGGTCTGTGTGTGGAGGCATACAGGGGATCAGGCATCAGTGCCTACATTTTCCTTGACCTGTGGGTAAACTAGAAGATGATGTTGTCATTGTCACACCTGGTGTCTTTCTTCCCTTCCTTAGTTCTAGGAAGAGCTGGATGCCCAGTTTTACAGCAGGGTTGGCTGGAGCTCTCGGGTCAAGGCCAGCACTAAACTACAAATCTTCGTCATTACAGACTAATTTACTAATCACTTCACTTCTTAGTTGGACATTAAATGGCATGAATTATCAAAATATTTAGCTGTGAATCAGATTACTACACTTAACTGTGAATCAGATTACTACACTTAGCTATGAATCAAAGTACTACACTTAGCTTTGTATGAGAATACTACACTTAGCTGTGAATCAAAATACTACACTTAGCTTTGTATCAGAATACTACACTTAGCTGTGAATCAAAATACTACACTTAGCTTTGTATCAGAATACTACACTTAGTTACGAATCAAAATACTACACTTAGCTTTGTATCAGAATACTACACTTAGCTGTGAATCAAAATACTACACTTAGCTTTGTATCAGAATACTACACTTAGTTACGAATCAAAATACTACACTTAGGTGTGTGTGGGAAATTAGCAGATTGCTGAAACTGTAAGTTTCAAAGTTCCACCATGTGGTGGAACGATCTTTATCCTTGTGTTGTTTATCAGGCTGTTGTTAATGTAAGTTTTACACTGTGGAAGTGATGCAGAATCATACTTTGGCAACATGAAATGAGCGTACGTGATCCTACTTTATTATTTGTCATGATGGTTTTTTTAATATAGATAATCTAGATCCATGAAGGTCCATAGAAGGATACACTAGAATACTAAAACACAATCACTGATGTGGTTTCTGTGGATTGTTTTATCATATAATTTCAGAAACTGAAGAAAACCAGTATGACAGAAAACATGGACTCAGCAGATGAACCTTCAGGATTAGAGAGTCACCTGGAGACATCTGTACAAGGAGAAGATTCTGAGAAACTTTCAGCAGAGGGGGAGGAGAAAGTTGAGGAAGCACAAACTAGGCTCAAAGAAGAAGTGATAGAGCTGCGCAGGGGCAATTATGAGGTTGATGATGCTGTTGATGATAATGACAGCATAAGGTACTTTGTTGAGTGTTTCTATGTTGATATATCTTCTTCTTCTTCTTCTTTGTTCGCATTGTCTGTCTATATCTGCAGTCCTGTCTCTTGGATAAATTTCACTGTTTTTTTTAACTCATGTATGGAACCGTAGAGCTTATCTTCTTTAGTGGTTTCACTGGGCCAGTAATTATTTCTCAGTGTCTCGTAGTTGATGCAGTTCTGGAGGATATGTTCCACAGTTTGGGGCATCTGGGCACATGTACATAGATTAGTAGTACCAACCTTAAACTTTGTATACATATGACTTTGGAGTCGGCTGTGTCCTGTTCGGAGACGGAAGATGGTGACTTGTTCCTTTCTGTTTAGCATGTGATAGTCATCATGTGGTGGTGTTTGTGGCTTCCTGTAGGTTTTTATCATGCTTTTCTTCTGATTATAGGTGATTGGTATGTCTGGTTGCTCCATTTCAGTGCCCTCTTTGGCCAGATGGTCAGCTTTTTCATTGCCTGGTATCCCACAGTGGGAGGGAATCCATTGCAAAGTGACTCCATGTTGTAAGCCAATTTTTGACAAGGCATCTTTAAGGTCTGGTAGTTTGTTGCACTGACGAGCTTCCAGTACTGATCTTGCATCTGTGAGAATTACTACAGGACATGTATCAATTCTGGAGTCTGATAGTTTTTCAACTGCAGCAATAATTGCCCTAACTTCTGCATCAAAGTTGTTGCAGTATTTACCAGTGGGTATGGAAATCTTGTCAATGGTGTTGTTTGGATATTCAATATATGCTCCTGCCCCTCCATTCTTTATGGCATTATGTGCAGATCCATCTGTATACACACGTATCCAGGTGTCACATGGATATTTGTCATCTAGAACACTAAGTGTGGCTGTTGATCTTACAAGACTGCTCTGCATCTCACCATTCTGCACACCTTTCACTTCAGTCTGAATAGTTATTTGTGCATAATCTGCTTCTTTCCATGGTGTATGCTCTGGTACAGATGATAATGGAGCGACTACAGTTGGAAGGTCGGGTATCAGCTTACGCATATGCTTGGCCTGATGAATGAAGCTGCTTCTTTTAAGCCGTCCTAATGCCAAGTTATTGAATCTCTCCTTCAGGGGATGGCTTACAGAGCTAAGGAATTTTTCTCCCAAGGTCATGACCTTTGTGTCTCTGCGTTCCTTTAGCGGTTGAACACCAACTATTTTCTGCATTTCTACTATTGGTGTGGACCTCATGGCACCTGTGATAATCTGTAGTGACTGATTTTGAACCTTGTCTAGATTATGCAGCGTAGTGTTTGATGCTGTGCACCAAGATGTTGAGCCATATTCTGAATGTGGTTGTGTTGATATATGTTGTAGTGTGTTGATATATGTTGTGATGTGTTTCTTTGTTGATATATGTTGTGATGTGTTTCTGTTGTGCGTTTCTGTGTTAATATATGTTGTAGTGTGTTTGTGTTGATATATGTTGTAGTGTGTTGATATATGTTGTGATGAGTTTTGTATTGATATATGTTGTGATGTGTTTCTTTGTTGATATATGTTGTGATGTGTTTCTGTTGTGGTGTGCTTCTGTGTTGATATATGTTGTGGTAGATTTTTGTGCTGGTATAAACAATCAGATACAAGAGCTTCAGTCACAGTATAAAAGCTTGTGTATGCTGGGCAATGCTTCATTTATTAACACAAGTCATTCAGAGCTTACTTGTGTTGCACCAAAAGACCAGAACTGCAGACAAATTAAGTATTTTTTTTGTCTTTCTTGAAGTTCAGTGTTCTTTAAAAACTGTTATCAGTGTGTTGCTATGGAACTGTGACCTGTCTTATTTTGAAGATAAGTTTGTCATGGATGAAGCTACTTGGATTGTGTATTTGCTGATTTCTTGTTCTGTCATGCTATCTTGTGTAAATCTTTTGCCAGTAAATGTTGCACAACTTTTTTTTTTTTTTAGAACCTATTCAAGACTGATTATAAATACTAAAAAAAATTGCACGATTTATGAGAAACTGTCAGACATCCACTGCCTGAGTGGCATAATGGTTAGTATGCTGCTATTTCAAGTGGAGGCTGGTAGTTTAGTCTGACTGAAGGCATCCCTCATTGTCCAGCTGTAGAAATGGGCTATTTATTTTTGGACCTGAGTAAGGAAAAGTGATCAGACATGATGAATACATCACCCTCTAAGGGCATTAGCACAAGAAAAATATGGGCAGTAACACCGTTTCTGTAAGTGCCCCTGGCTTGTGGCAGGGCATTGTTTTTGTTTTGTTTTAAACACCTGATATGTTTGCTTTTATATCACATCCACAGAAGTCCAGAGAGCAGAGACAGGCACAGTCGAAGTGTCAGTCAGGCAAGTAGTGTAAGCAGGGGGCGCTCGAGTAAGAGTCGGAAAGACAGGGACAGAAGCAGCAGCGGAGACAGGAGCAAAAAAGAAGCAAGAGTGGTAGCAGGCGTAGTCGCAGCATCAGTCGTGATCCCGACTCTCGACGGCGCAGAGGAAGCAGGGACAGCCGGAGGTCAAGTGATAGCCGTAGCTCAAGTGGCAGCAAGTGAGATATATTTAATTTGCCAACTCATAAATTTGATAGGTGACCTTTGTTTATCTTTGTGCCATAGCTTATCAGAGGTTATCAAACCATAGCTGATCAAGACATGTTTTTGATCCTTGTTGCATGGCTTAGCCAGGCAGGTAAAGTAGGTCTCAGTGCTTTCCTCACAGTGGTGAAGTTTATAGAGGAGCCTGTTTTATGGATGCACCGTTGGACGAGGAGTGAGCTTCTGTAACCCAGCACTTGACAAGCTGTCGTGTGTTAGCCGACAAGGGTACACATTTAATCAGGAAAATCAAAGAAAAAGAAGATTGAATATGAAGTATGGATGCTTCTCAAGTTAACACTGGTTCGACTTGTGATATTTGACTTTTGAACCTTGTCTAGATTATGCAGCGTAGTGTTTGATGCTGTGCACCAAGATGTTGAGCCATATTCTGAATGTGGTTGTGTTGATATATGTTGTAGTGTGTTGATATATGTTGTGATGTGTTTCTTTGTTGATATATGTTGTGATGTGTTTCTGTGTTAATATATGTTGTAGTGTGTTTGTGTTGATATATGTTGTAGTGTGTTGATATATGTTGTGATGAGTTTTGTATTGATATATGTTGTGATGTGTTTCTTTGTTGATATATGTTGTGATGTGTTTCTGTTGTGGTGTGCTTCTGTGTTGATATATGTTGTGGTAGATTTTTGTGCTGGTATAAACAATCAGATACAAGAGCTTCAGTCACAGTATAAAAGCTTGTGTATGCTGGGCAATGCTTCATTTATTAACACAAGTCATTCAGAGCTTACTTGTGTTGCACCAAAAGACCAGAACTGCAGACAAATTAAGTATTTTTTTTGTCTTTCTTGAAGTTCAGTGTTCTTTAAAAACTGTTATCAGTGTGTTGCTATGGAACTGTGACCTGTCTTATTTTGAAGATAAGTTTGTCATGGATGAAGCTACTTGGATTGTGTATTTGCTGATTTCTTGTTCTGTCATGCTATCTTGTGTAAATCTTTTGCCAGTAAATGTTGCACAACTTTTTTTTTTTTTTAGAACCTATTCAAGACTGATTATAAATACTAAAAAAAATTGCACGATTTATGAGAAACTGTCAGACATCCACTGCCTGAGTGGCATAATGGTTAGTATGCTGCTATTTCAAGTGGAGGCTGGTAGTTTAGTCTGACTGAAGGCATCCCTCATTGTCCAGCTGTAGAAATGGGCTATTTATTTTTGGACCTGAGTAAGGAAAAGTGATCAGACATTATGATGAATACATCACCCTCTAAGGGCATTAGCACAAGAAAAATATGGGCAGTAACACCGTTTCTGTAAGTGCCCCTGGCTTGTGGCAGGGCATTGTTTTTGTTTTGTTTTAAACACCTGATATGTTTGCTTTTATATCACATCCACAGAAGTCCAGAGAGCAGAGACAGGCACAGTCGAAGTGTCAGTCAGGCAAGTAGTGTAAGCAGGGGGCGCTCGAGTAAGAGTCGGAAAGACAGGGACAGAAGCAGCAGCGGAGACAGGAGCAAAAAAAGAAGCAAGAGTGGTAGCAGGCGTAGTCGCAGCATCAGTCGTGATCCCGACTCTCGACGGCGCAGAGGAAGCAGGGACAGCCGGAGGTCAAGTGATAGCCGTAGCTCAAGTGGCAGCAAGTGAGATATATTTAATTTGCCAACTCATAAATTTGATAGGTGACCTTTGTTTATCTTTGTGCCATAGCTTATCAGAGGTTATCAAACCATAGCTGATCAAGACATGTTTTTGATCCTTGTTGCATGGCTTAGCCAGGCAGGTAAAGTAGGTCTCAGTGCTTTCCTCACAGTGGTGAAGTTTATAGAGGAGCCTGTTTTATGGATGCGCCGTTGGACGAGGAGTGAGCTTCTGTAACCCAGCACTTGACAAGCTGTCGTGTGTTAGCCGACAAGGGTACACATTTAATCAGGAAAATCAAAGAAAAAGAAGATTGAATATAAAGTATGGATGCTTCTCAAGTTAACACTGGTTCGACTTGTGATATTTGACTTTTGCAAAAGCAACACACATTCATTAGAAACCATAATTTGACTTTTGAGTCTTATCTGTTCCTGGGCTGGCTGATACACTATCTCAGGTTTGGTGGGGGATGTCAGTTACGAGAAATAAGCAAGAGCTGACAGGCAGGTGCAGGATGTTGCTTGCTGTAGACTAATATGTCATGGAAAGAAGAAAAAACAAACTGTACAGTCAAAACTTGGTATCTTTCTGAGAAACACTATGCCTGCATCAACAGATGTTGGTGCTCCAGTGTCTTCTACCAGCTGTTCTCGAGCCTCATCAGAAGATAGAGAAATTGATGACCCTGTTGGCGAAGCTTCCCCACCATCCAGCATCAGAAGATAGAGAAATTGATGACCCTGTTGCCGAAGCATCCCTACCATCCAGCATCAGAAGATAGAGAAATTGATGACCCTGTTGCCGAAGCATCCCTACCATCCAGCAGTTAAGTTTAGTTCGATGCTTCAAACGTGAAATAATCTGGAAAATTTGTGGGAACAATGTCAAAGAACTACATTGAAAATCAGAGAGTTAAATGTTTCAGACATTTGATACGCATGAATCCAGGAAAACCAGCAGCATGCCATGCAACTCCAAAGACATCTGGATATACGAGGGTCATACCGAAAGTCGTGAGCAAACATTTGTTAAAAAATCAGACTTTATAGATAGAGAAAATATAAATATGTCACCTTAACCTGCATCCTTTTCTTCACTTTTCAACATAATCTCTATTTCTCTGCACACATTTTCTCCATCACTCTGGAAGTTTGAAAATACCCTCCCAGTAGAATTCCATTCCAGCTGACTGACGATACAGATGCACTGCTTTCTGGACGTTCTCTTCTGTGGGACCCAGCGGACACAAACCTTTCTATAGCCTAGGGTTTCAACCATTTCCTGTACTGCATTGTGTCCCATTCCAAGATTTACACTGATTTCAAATACTGTGACACGTCTGTCTTCTTTAATGATGTCATCAACCCTTTCCACATTGCATTCAGTGGAGGCATTTCGAAGGTGACCGTTGTGAGGCATATCTTGGATGCTCGTGTTTCCATCTTTGAAATGTTTCACCCACCTCTTAACACTTCTAGCACCTATGCACACATCTCCGTAAGCAAGTTGAAGTCTTTGGTGAATTTCAGCAGCAGGGATTTCCTCTTTAACGAAGAACTCAATAACAGCACATTGATATAACAAAACTTTAGCACCCACCATTTTGTTGATGCTTCACGAGGTCACATGACACATGATGGTGACATTGAAGTGCAAAGGATGCAGAGTAAGGTGATACATATCTATAAATTCCGATTTAAAAAAAAATTGTGCTCATGACTTTCGGTGTAACCCTCGTAGGACACGAGAACAGCCAAGGAAAAATGGGGTGCAAGACACACTGAGGAAACAACATGACAGCTAGCCAGGCCTCTCACCCTGCTCTGTAGCATTGTCTGAAACTCCCTGTGATTCTGATGGCATAAGAAGACAGATGAGAAGCAGCAGCTTCATACATTCTTTAGGCCCAGTGTGATCTCAGCTGTTGATGTTAAGTGTGTACCCATGCAACCATTATGTTGATCGCTTTCAGTACAGCATTCGGTAAATTACATAGGCTCTGTAAGAGATGACTTTGCCCGGCTGAAGGCAGTGCAAATGTCCTTAGGTTGTTTAAGGTAGGCTAGGCTAAGCTGTGATTATTCAGTAGGTTACATGCATTTACAGCTTGTGATACTTTTGACTTACAATGGGTTCTAAGAAATGTAACCCCAGTGTAAGTTGATAAGCACCTGTATATATGTTGATAACCATTGTTTATGTTGTGATGTAGCAGTTACTTCATGTAGTTAAAAAAAACTTGGAAACTGAAGAGTAATAGATGCAGATTTTCTAATGAGAGTATCAGGGATGCAGCAGAAGATATTGAAAAGTTGCAGTTAAGGAATAAGTGAATGAAATATGTGGGCACAAAATAATGTACATGATGAGATATGGAGTATATGCCAGAGGGATGAAAGACAGTTGGTGTTTATGCATGGAGGTATGATGAAAATAAGATTCTCAAGTTGCATGTTTGTAGTTTTGAAAGTTGTGATGGTGAAGATCTTAAAAAAAAAAAAAGAGCAAACACCAAGAAAAACAGCGCTGAAGCACCTAGAAAAATCTGGGTACAGTATTACACAAACAAAGGAAGAACTTCAACATTTTCCTAGCAGAAACACAGGTTTTTAACTGAAAAACTGAAAAGCTACTTCGTTTAAAAAAACATTTTTTTGTAACTAAGTCAGAGAGTAATTTGATTTATGTCCTGTTCATTTTGCATTAATAGAACTGCATATTTTCTGTACTAAACTGATTGCTGCACAGCTCTGAAAGTGATAGCAGCAGTAGCTCAGACAGTGAGGAGGAGGAGGAGGAGGTATATGATGGAGAGAAGGAGAAAAATACAGGAGGTGACCAGAAAAGTGAAGAGCTCACCATAAAAGAAGACTCTTGTCCAGGGAATGATGGAGGTTAGTGGGAATGTGTGTGTGTTGTTCGAGCTAGAACTTCACTTGCAGATTTTACTCAAAGGAATAGACTTTTGAAAGGAGAACTAGGAACAGCTTTCTTCATTAACAGACACACAGTTTAGCATTTTGGCTTACATATTAATCATACAAAAAAACATACGGGATAAAGAAGTAGAAAAGAAGAGAAACTCTGAATTAACATGTATAATATGCAACATAAGAAAATAAGAGAAAGTCTGAATTAACATGTATAATATGTAACACATAAGAAAATAAGAGAAAAGTGTTAAGATAATTCTGGTAGCTTGTATGCTGCTTATTGGTATTAAGAAAAGTCTGGTAGCTTGTATGCTGCTTACTGGTGTTAAGATAAGTCTGGTAGCCTGTATGCTGCTTACTGGTGTTAAGATAAGTCTGGTAGCTTGTATGCTGCTTACTGGTGTTAAGATAAGTCTCATAGCTTGTATGCTACTTATTGGTGTTAAGATAAGTGTCATAGCTTGTATGCTACTTATTGGTGTTAAGATAAGTCTGGTAGCTTGTATGCTACTTACTGGTGTTAAGATAAGTCTCATAGCTTGTATGCTACTTATTGGTGTTAAGATAAGTCTCATAGCTTGTATGCTACTTATTGGTGTTAAGATAAGTCTGGTAGCTTGTATGCTGCTTATTGGTGTCTGATTTGACAGCAAAGAAATGACAAGAATGGGGAAATAATTACATGGCATGTACATATTTACATAATATTGTTGAATGTGAGGATAAGAGGTTGAATGTGAGGATAAGAGGTTGAATGTGAGGATAAGAGGTTGAATGTGAGGATAAGAGGTTGAATATGTTTTTTGTTGCTGTGTGTTCTGCTTAGTCTCTTTCTTCACCCTCAGAAAGTCTAGTTTGTTTGATTGTCTCTTCATGTTCTGTGCTGATGTAGCATCCATACTTTCTACTTTGTTGTCTGTATACTTGAGTTTTGTGGTCCTTATCTGCCTGGAGCTTTTGTAACTTCCTCATGTGCAGCAGCTTCCTTAGTGTACTCATCTTCCTTAGTGTATTCATCATCATAACTCTAAAGAGGACATTGTAAAGAGAGGCCAAATTAGTAGGTGTAAAATCCCTTGACGAGGTTGAAAAGCTCGCCGAAAACAGGAAAACTTGGTGAACTACCATGCGAGCCCTGCAGTTGTTTAATGGCACGGGTAAGATGTAAGACTCATCATCATTAAAAGTATCAACATGAGTCATCATTATCATCATTGCTATTATTATCATTACTATTAGCATCAATATCACATTAAAACAGTCATAATAATTACTTTCGCGACATACCTTTAACATTATCGCATCGTCATCATTTCATACATACACTTAAAGTTGGCAGCATCTTCAAAGAAGATTGTTACTAGTGTCACTGATCATAATTCTATATTTAAAACTTTGCATTTCATCAGACCAAAAACCCAAGAAGGAGGATGTTGTGGACATGTTTGCAGACACAGAGGATATGTTCAGTGAAAATTATAACGTAAGTTCATCGGTTTTTTGTTTTTTTTTCCCACTTTGAGGGAGATAACTACTGGAGCTGTGGAATGAGGAGAAATTTGGAGTGTGTAGTCAGAACGGATGGAAATGTACCTTTAATGTCACAGATGGATAGTTGAAAGATAGAAGATTCGGAGTCTGAAACAGTTTTGAGTGGAAAGTTGGAGTCAGTAGAAATGTTTCATTTTTGAAGATTTCAGAGTCAGTGAATAGAAACATAGGGGAGTAAGAATGAGAGGTTAGGTGTGTTGACCCCTTAGACTTGGTAATGTAGGAGTCATGTAGCAAGATTTCAGAGTCAGTGAATAGAAACATAGGGGAGTAAGATTGAGAGGTTTGGTGTGTTGACCCCTCAAACTTGGTAATGTAGGAGACATGTAGTTTGTACACAACCTGTCATGTTCTGTTTGAATAGTCTCATAGACTAGTGTAGTATGTAGCAACCATGTAGTCTAGTACAAACTTCATACACAAGCTGCTTTGTTCTGTTTGTATAGTTTCATAGACTAATGGAGCATGTAGCAACCATGTTGTCTGGTACAAATTTCATACACAAGCTGTTAAGTTCTGTTTGTGTAGTCTCACAGACTAGTGTAGTATGTAGCAATTGTGTAATCTGGTACAAACTTCATACACAGGCTGTTCTGTTTGTGTAGTCTCACAGGCTAGTGTAGCATGTAGCAATTATGTAGTCTAGTACAAACTTCATACACAAGCTGCTTTGTTCTGTTTGTGTAGTCTCATAGACTAGTGTAGCATGTAGCAACCATGTAGTCTAGTACAAACTTCATACACAAGCTGCTTTGTTCTGTTTGTGTAGTCTCATAGACTAGTGTAGCATGTAGCAACCATGTAGTCTAGTACACATTTCTCCACCTGTTTTACAGAGTCCAGGTCTTAGGAGAGGATTGATGGGCGTAGCAGAAAACCCAAATCTGACAGACAACTGGGATGATGCTGAGGGATACTACCGTAGGTTTTTTTTTTCCCATGTTCTTATATATCCATCTTGTTGTATCTGTTTCTGCTTTTTATCTGATATGTCTGGCTAGGTGTGTCTGTCACTGTTTTTTGTCTGTGAGTCTAATTGTGCTAGTTTTTTTTTTTAATCTGATATGTCTTATCTAATTGTACCTGTCTTTCTTTTTTAAACTGTTTTAACTTTTCTTTTCTCTTTTTTTTCTTTGCCTTTGAAGTTGTGTCTGTAACTGTTCTTTTTAATACATCCATCATATGTGCCTGTCTTTTTTTTTTTATCTGCTTATGTCCACGTGTGGCTGTTTTTGCCATTTTATATATGTCCATCTGGTGTGGCTGTCTCTGTTTTTGTTTTATTTTTCATGTGATATGTCCGTATGTAGCTGTTCTCTGTTGTGCATGTCATGATTTCCTTACTCTTGAGGCAGGGTGCTGATTTGATGAAATTCATGCAGTTTTATCAATTTTAGAATATAAAATTATAGGCTTTGTTTTTATTTTCATGAAAATTCGCAGGTGTACGTATTGGTGAAACTTTGGATAAGCGATATTCAGTGTACGCATATAAAGGTCAAGGCATGTTCAGTAATGTCGTCATGTGTCGTGATGCAGCCCGAGGAAATACAGATGTGGCTATTAAAGTTATTCGTAACAACGAGATGATGTGAGTATAGTATTCCTGTTATGTTCACGTACAAGAATTTAATATCATTTTTAAAAAAAAATTATTTCATGTTGTGCTGTGATAGAATTCCTATTTCTAAGAAACACTTGTCTGAAAAACTAAAATGGGTCATGGCTAGTCATTGCTACACAAAGTATACAGAGTAATGAAGTAATAGAGTAATTCTCACAAGCAGTCACAGGTGAAGAGATGTCCCAGTAATATGTAGTAGCAGTGATGTTTTATCACTCACTTGCATTAAACTAATATGACAAAGTAGTGATTCATCAATGAGAGAAGCGCGCCACAATTTGATGAGCAACAGTTCTTGACAACACTACATGATATACACAGTCATTTATGTAGTGTACAGTAGTCTGTGATGTGGTTATGCAATACTCCATGAAGTTACATACAATATGCATGTGCTGTCAGTATATCATCTTAAAGTAAAAATATCTTAATATCATTTCTCCCCCCACACACACACACACACACACACTACAGACTATCATTGAATAATGCAAATGTTGGGATTTCACTCTTCCCAGGCTCAAGACTGGCATGAAAGAGCTGGAGTTTCTGCGAAAACTAAACGATGCGGACCCTGACGATAAGTTTCACTGTCTGCGTTTGTTTAGACACTTCTACCACAAGCAGCATTTGTGTCTTGTGTTTGAGCCACTCAGGTAGTCATGTCAGCTGTCACTTACATTTTAAAGCATCGGCGTTAATCACTGCAAACTTGCATCTAAAAATATACTGTATATTTTTAATCATGGTAAATGACTTGAAATTTGCACCAGTTTGTGTTCGTTATACTTGTTTGTAGAACGGTAAGGTTTTCCAGATATAAAAAAACACCATTTTAAAAATTGAGAGCTGCATGAACAAGTCAATTGGCTGGATAGCTACAGAATTTTTGTACAGAGTGACTGCGGCTTCAAGATAACGAAGTGTAAGAAAAATGGGTGAAGCATGTACACTAAACTTTCTGGCTTTGAGCCCAATGCAAAAGTCAGGTACCTTTATTCAGCTGTGTTGGCAGTAGCACATTAGGATAAACTTTGCTGGCTTTGAGCCCAACGCAAAAGTCAGGTACCTTTATTCAGCTGTGTTGGCAGTAGCACATTAGGATAAACTTTGCTGGCTTTGAGCCCAACGCAAAAGTCAGGTACCTTTATTCCACTGAGCTGTATGACTGAAGCACATTAGGATAAACTTTGCTGGCTTTGAGCCCAACACAAAAGTCAGGTATTGTTATTCAACTGTGTTGGCAGTAGCACATTAGGATAAACTTTGCTGGCTTTGAGCCCAACACAAAAGTCAGATACCTTTATTCAACTGTGTTGGCAGTAGCACATTAGGATAAACTTTGCTGGCTTTGAGCCCAACACAAACGTCAGGTACCTTTATTCAACTGTGTTGGCAGTAGCACATTAGGATAAACTTTACTGGCTTTGAGCCCAACACAAAGGTCAGATACTTTTATTCCACTGAGCTGTATGACTGAAGCACATTAGGACACGATTCCTGTTTCTTCTTGAAGAAACCAGTATGTATAATCTGCATTAGTTTTTGATAGATTTCAGTGTTTGGCTTTCCATTGACGAGAAATTCTTGATGAAACAAAGCCTTGCTTAATTGCCTTGTCCTGTGTTAATGTACAGCATGAACCTGAGAGAAGTGCTCAAGAAGTATGGCAAAGATGTGGGCCTTCATATCAAAGCTGTCCGTTCTTACAGTCAGCAGTTGTTGCTGGCGCTCAAGCTCTTGAGAAAGTGTAGCATCCTCCATGCTGATATCAAGCCAGATAACATTTTGGTGAGAATCTGCTTTTTTTTTGTGTGTTTTTTTGGTCTGTTTTTCAGACTAATTCTCTTGCTCCAAAAATAATAGCTTTGACACAGATTATCACTAAAGAAGGCAGACATTTTTGACAAAGTACTTGCTACAGATATCCCATTATAAAGCCACACAAAATACAAACCATAATTTGTGTACAAATCCATCTATTTAAACACCAAAACTCTACACAAGGCAGAGTGGTCTCCATATTCCTAGCTGTTACCAGAACAATGTCACCTTGATGACAGAAACCACCTAGTGCTTGAGAACTGCTACATTCAGGAATATGGGATTGCAGAATCACATGATTTGAACTTGCAATTCAGCTACCCAACATTCCCCTCTTCCACAGTCTTATTCCCTCTGCAGTAAGTTCTCCTTTATTACTTTCAACACATAGTTGGAACCTCCTCATGGCATCAGATTACAACCTTTCTACCCTAACTGCAATCACCTATTCCATCTTCACCCAGCTAGATCACTACTGTATAACTCTCTCTCCTTTCTGTTCTCCCCACACCCATTTACAACCTACGCATCACACATAACAAGTCTCCGTTTAAACATTCTCTACACTCCACCATACGCTCTTCTGGACACAGCTTCTTACAAGTCACAGCTGAAGTGCTCCATTTATTCTGTTTTTTTCCATTCCTATTTTTTGGACACAAAAAAGAACAAATATATCTATACTACAAGAGCTTAATATTGAAGAAGGCTGGCTAGTGAAGAGGATTAAAGAGAGAAAACTGAAATATTTTGGACACATTAAACGTCATGATAATTTAGAGAAGACCGTATTGGAAGGATACATAATGGGAAAAAGAAAAAGAGGAAGACCAAGACGAAGATGGCTGCAAGACATCGTTGACGATCTGGAAATGGATGCAACAGCAGCAGGCCATCTTGCTCACAACCGAGAGGCCTACAGGAGTGCTGTTTGGGAGGCAAAGTTCCGCAAGGGACATGCAAATGAATGAATGATTTTTTTACATAGCATTTATTTTTGTATGATTAAGGTTCACACTGAAACATCACAACTGTGTGCTCATTAATTAAGAAAGCTGTTTCTACCTGTCTCCTAGTTTATACATTCTGTTGGTGACGTGATTCACTGGGTTATCTTGTTTTTTTTGGTCAGTAACAAAAAAATGTTTACTTTTGATCAAAACAAGTGAAATTGATTCTGTTACTATGAAAGGATGTGGTTCTTGTAATGTTTAGTTATCACTGATGTGCTATAGAGCATTTTTTTTGCTCTTTCATGTACCTTACCAAGGTGAACGAGTCCAAGATGGTGCTTAAGCTGTGTGACTTCGGCTCAGCCTCGCATGTATCAGAGAATGACATAACACCATATCTGGTCAGCCGATTCTACCGAGCTCCAGAAATCAGTGAGTTCATTACATGTTTTACAATCAGGGATTTGTAGTAGAGTTTATTACATGTCTATATCCAGGGATTTGTGGTGAGTTTATTACGTGTCTGTATCCAGGGATTGAATATTGAACCTATCTTGTTATATGGAAGTGAATCATGGACAATAGGCAAGTCTGCACAAAAATCATTGGAAGCAGCAGAAATGTGGTTTATTAGAAGAATGTTGCGAATCCCCTGGACAGCAAAAATAAATAATGAAGAATGTAGGAGAAGAGCTGGAGAGACAAAAAAACCTTGTCAAAAAGATAAGAAAATGTACTTTCATAGGACATGCAATGAGAAGAGGGGGCATTGAAAATATTATAACAACAGGAAAAATAGAAGGAAGAAGATCAAGAGGAAGACCAAGAGAAATGATACTGGACAGTCTGACGGGATGGTGTGAGAGGAGATCACCAACTGAACTGATGGCCTGCATGAAGGATTGGGTACTCTGGAGAAGCATAATAGCCAACGCCAGTCGGCGCGGCACCTGATGATAATCCAGGGATTTGTGGTAGAGTTTATGAGATGTTTACATCTAGTGAATTTAAGTAGCTATGAGATATTTACATCTAGTGAGTTCTGGAAGATTTATAAGATTTGTTATTTATTTTCTTGTATATTTAGCAGTCTACATTAACATGTAAACTTAAATTTTTTGGACACATTAAACATCATGATAATTTAGAGAAGTCAGTTTTGAAGAGTGCGTGTTGGGAAAAAGAAGGAGAGGAAGACTAAGGTGAAGATGGGTGCAAGACATCGTTGATAATCTGCAGATGGATGCATCAGCAGCAGGGCATCTTGTTCACAACCGAGAGACCAACATGAGAGCTGTTAGGGAGGCAAAGTTCTGCAAGGGACATGCAGATGACTGACTGACTGATTGACTGACATTAACATGGCTGCAAATAAGAAAGTTTCTTTTGGGGGCTTCTATCACAGTTGAGTTGTTTGGCAGTCATTTCTGTTAGAAACAAAAGAAGTCTTGAAGATAGAATTTCTAGCGACTCTGAGCAATGGTTGATTTACAGTGGCACTCTAATTTGAAAAAATAATAAAGTGAGACTACTCAGTGATGTATATACTGATATTTATACTTGTGACATTTCACACCAAAGTTTCTGATTAGTGTGACATAAGTGTAACCTATATGTCATTTATTGTCAGTCTGTATTTGCACTTCAAGAAGTAAACTGTTAAAGTCTTTACACTGCTGATCATAAAGATCTTTACACTGCTGATCATAAAGATCTTTACACTGCTGATAATAAAGATCTTTACACTGCTGATCATAAGATCTTTACCTGCAAATCATAAAGATCTTTACACTGCAGATCATAAAGATCTTTACACTGCTGATCATAAAGATCTTTACGGTGCAGATCATAAAGATCTTTACACTGCAGATCATAAAGATCTTTACACTGCAGATCATAAGATCTTTACCTGCAAATCATAAAGATCTTTACACTGCAGATCATAAAGGTTTCCATCAGCTTCCTTGGCGGTCCTGAATAAAGCTGTTGCATTACTTCTCTTGGTCTTTGGGATAGGGATTAACATGTTTTTATTGTGAGATAAGGATTAACATGTTTTTATTGTGGGATAGGGATTAACATGTTTTTATTGTGAGATAGGGATTAACATGTTTTTATTGTGGCTGAGATTACATAGAAGCCTTCATCTTGGAATCATCTAAAGTACAGTTTGTTCCCCAAACAGCTTTATATCTGTGCTTAAAGATCTTCAGCGTGACAACAACTGCACGGAACTGATTGATTGATCATTATTTCAAAAGGGTTCCGAATTGGACACGCAGGCCCGTCAGACATTCTGCCCTTTATCATACAACTTTCACTCTATTCCAGACATTCTACAAATATGCTGTTATGTAACAAGCATAATTAACATTGAAGCTGAGAGACATAAAATAAAATATAACATTTACATTTCGCTCTTAACCATTCACTCAGTACAGAAGTAACTACATACATATATATATGACTAGCTACTAAACAGAAATTTCACAACTGTTCAAAATAAACAGTTAACTGTATTCAGTGTCTGTAAGAGCAGTCTAAAATAACTTTTAAGTTTTATGATTCATGGAGGCATGTAGTCGACATCAAATAGATATTGGGAAAGCTTGTAGTTGTAGGAAGGAGTATAATTTATATTTTTTATACAGGATGGGAGGATATTCCAAAGATGAGCAGCAGAATAACTAAAGCCTTTCTTGTAATGATCAAGTCTAGGTTTTGGAAGACATATGTTGTTCAAGCATTGGCTGTAGTTTGGGCTAAATTTAAACAGGTTCCATAGATAAGGCAAAGCATGCCGTGAAAGAATTTGATGTAATAACTTGGCTTTGTTGAAAATGAACATGTTCTTAAGAGGCAGTATTTTGGTACATTTGTGCTGGTTAGTTGTTTGTGCTTGATCTTTGTCACTAATAAGCTTTACTGCTCGCTTTTGGAATGAGCAAAGCCTCTTTGTATTTGACACTGAGCAACCATCCCAGATTGTTGAGCAATAGTCTAAATGTGTTTGTGTATGTGATATGTAGTATGCTTTCCTTATGTCTTGATCGATGAGGTGCTTAATTTTGGCTAACTGGTGTGAGCATGAGCCAGGTACCAGCATGTGAGAGTTTGTATGCAGCCAGACAGACAAACAGTGAACCAGTCACCATGTGCCTAGCATAAGCTGAACATAAACTGCAGTCTTTCCCTGACCTAGTGCTTACTGCTTTCAGTTCTAGGTCTTGGCTATGACCACAACATTGACACGTGGTCGGTTGGCTGCACTCTGTACGAACTCTACACTGGCAAGATCCTGTTTCCAGGTACCAGCAACAATGACATGCTGAAGACCATCATGGACTACAAGGGTAGGATACCTAACAAGATGATCCGCAAGGGCATGTTCAGAGATCAGCATTTTGATTCCTCATACAACTTCCTGCATCATGAGATGGACAAAGTCACGCAGAGGGTAAGTTGTATCCAATGTAAGATGTGAAAAAAGTCATTCAGATATCAGTAACCTGCCAGAGTATATTTCCAGTCATGGTCAGTCTCTCAGTAATTTTCTTTCTCTCACAGCCAAAGTGTTTTGTGTAATGTTTTTTTTAAGCCAATCAGGCACAGTCTACTCCATGACTTTACTGTGTGCAAGCTTCATTGTTTCCAGTTTTGCTAAATTTATACCTGAAGTCTGGCCTGTATGGAGCAACTTGTACTTCAGCGGTGATAATGCTAACCAAGTGCCAGCAAGAGATCATTTACCCAGATTAAGAGACTCAGTGTCGCTACATGGTCCTGACTTGTCCCTAATCTTGAGGAGCACATCAAAGGACAGGAATTTGATTTGCACGCAAGATGAGGCCAACCCAAGAAATTGTGTCTCGTCGATCTAAAACAAATGAAGCATTGGCAGAAGTGTGTGGGCTGCTTAAGAAGGTTTGTGTGAGGGTAAAGAGTGTAGTTCCTGAAAGTTTTTTTGTTCAGATTTTATTTAATTACATGAACTCATTTCCAAATTTAAAAAAAAAAGATGTTAACGTTTGTTTTCTGTTATTCGAGGAGTAATTGATAGCAAGTCTTATTATGTGGAGATATGTTGGTTGTTATGAGAATGGCTTTTAACTTTTACATGTTCCAGGAAAAAGTAACTTGCATCACCTCGATCAATGCTACTAAAGACATGCTAGCAGACATGGTTCCATACAGTAGGCTACCAGAGGACCAGCTCCGCAAAGTCACGCAGCTGAAGGATCTGCTGGACAAGTTGCTGACCCTTGACCCAGCTAAACGAATTCCGATCAACCAGGCGCTCACCCATCAGTTTATCACAGAGAAAATTTGAATGGACTTAGCAATGTTTGTTTTATAGGAAGGTTGGTCAAGTGTGCAGCACATGCAGGCCTGAGAAAGGTAACACTAGAGACTTGACTAGCACAGAAATACAGGCAGTATAAGCAAATGTTTATCAGCCCCGGTCCTTACTCTTGGCCAGCTCGCGTATATTTCAGAACTGAATTCTGTACGCGGAATGAGGCTTACTTCTTTAGCGATATATGATGTTTTCTCTGATTTGCAAGGAATGTGCCTGGATGATTCTTCACTGTATGCGCTTTTTTTTTTTCCACATGAAATTTAACTTCTTGGATAAAAATTTGGTTGAGGAATAATAAAAACAGAATGGATAAAAGATTTTTTTGTCTCTTAAAAGTAAGAGATAGTATTTTAAAGCATAAATTGTAGGATTTGTATGTGTGGAGCAAAGCTCCAGATTTGTGAATTTTAAGAGGGAGTTCTTGAATTTGTTTTTAATTTCAATCTTCCTAGAGAGATTTTAACTGATTTGGATAATTTTAGAGAATTTGTTAAGGTCTACGCTGAAAAATTTATCTGTAGTGTCATGCTACGTATATTAGTTTTTCTGTATGGAGGGGCAGCAGTTGTGGGCATCGATTACATAAAAATGCGTGACTGTTACACGAATTACATAAAAAAAATCTGTTTCTGTTACATGATTTACGTAACAGTATATATGTGTTACATGGTTGACATGACAGTACATGTGTAATTGATGAGATGAGGTGGATAAACAGCGGTAATTCTAACTGGTTATGTCTGAATTTTGTTTGTAGTAAATGCTACTTTAACTTTACTTAGACACGTTAGGCAACAGATGATGAAATGTAAGATTAGTTTATCATAACATTACTTATCTTACAGGTTATTTTACTTATGGTGTAATTAGATAATTTCCTCATCACTGTTGTATAATCTCAGTGTCAAAAAATTGGTGGTTTCTTCTTAATTTACGGGCTTACTGCTACGTACAGTTGTTTCAATTTTTAACAATTTTTTTCCTTTGTTTAAAATCACTTTTAGTATGTGCGATTCAAGATTCAGCATTTGAATTTGAATACAGAATTAAAATAAAACATACATGGAAAGTCTTGGGTGAAGTTCTCTGGAGATAACATTATGATAGTATCACTGTATGTAGTATTTTATTCAATTAGTTAAACCACAGTCATAGCAGATTTCCTGCAGCAAAAATGGTGTCAGTTTTGGAAGTTTTTTTTCCTTCAGTTATTACTTTGTTCTCATGGAATACAAGATGTATTTTTCTTTTTTTGTTGTAGTTGGTGCTTATGAAAGTATATTAAATTTATACTGTTAATCAGATGTGTTTGCTTCTTTTTTCCTCATGCAATTGGAGCCAAATAACTGACCTCAACCTTTGACCTCAGCTCCTGACAGGACAGGACAGGTCACATTGAAATTTCCATTTCAAGGTCATATGTGAAGGTCATCGCAGCTGCTATTGATGAAGGTTGCCTATGAATGCTTGTCACTTCTTTGCTTCATTCTTCCATCCTTCTCAATGAGAACTTGCTGTGAATACAGAAACTGATGTTCTATTTTTATGGCAAAATTCACTTTAGATTATCGCAGAAAGGCTTTATATTATCTCTTATTTAATGGTGCATTCTGTTAAAAAATTTTTCTTTCTACTATTTTTAAAACTAATTTTACATCTTCTTTTTTTAAATTTTCTGACCTTCATAAAAAGTGGGATTTGAGCATGGGAAAAGTTGTTAGGTAGTTTGATAGCTATAGTTGGTCTTATGTGTCACATGTTTAAACATGGGGAAAGTTGTTAGGTTGTTAGATACTTGGTCTTATATGTCACATGTTTAAACATGGGGAAAGTTGTTAGGTTGTTTGATAGTTGGTCTTATATGTCACATGTTTAAACATGGGGAAAGTTGTTAGGTTGTTTGATAGTTGGTCTTATATGTCACATGTTTAAACATGGGGAAAGTTGTTAGGTTGTTTGATAGTTGGTCTTATATGTCACATGTTTAAACATGGGGAAAGTTGTTAGGTTGTTTGATAGTTGGTCTTATGTGTCACATGTTTAAACTGTAAAGTGACTTTCCTTCAGAACATTGATGCACATCTGCCTGAAAGCTTTGTGTGAGTGACATCAGTAGAGAGCAAAAAATAGTTTCTGCCATCATTATTTTGTAATCTAGATGTTTTATCTCCAAGGGGTTATGGGAATAGGACAGTCAAATCCAGCTGTAAAAATGGGTTCCTGATACACTTGTGTTGAGGTAACACACTTTTAAAATGTCTGCCTGCATAGTGGAGCACAGTGGAAGACACTGTAAACTTGGATGTCAGTGCATCAATGAATAGGCAGATGTTTACACACAAAAAAAGACAAAGTTAGGGGAGTGTGTATGAGACTAAACCTGAGACCAGGAGTGACAGAATAACGCTCACAAATTTTCTGTTCAGTGTTTAATATCTTCATTTACAGCAGTGGAAAAAAACATTTTTCATTCGGCACTGGTATCATCATCGTCAGTATGGCTTAACATCGACATTAGAATTTTTATTTGTCAAAACAGAACCATTTT
This sequence comes from Achatina immaculata, assembly GCA_009760885.1. Lineage (NCBI taxonomy): Eukaryota > Metazoa > Mollusca > Gastropoda > Stylommatophora > Achatinidae > Lissachatina > Lissachatina immaculata. The sequence continues at coordinate 45,715,817 of CM019716.1, forward strand.
CTTTGCCATCATCATCATCATCGTACCATTCTGTGGAACAACATTTTTCTGTCTGTCTCTCTCTCTCTCTTTTTCTATCTGTCTCTCTTTCTGTCTCTCTCTCACTTTCTATCCGTCTCTCTCTCACTTTCTATCTAACTCTCTCTCTTTCTGTCTCTCTCTCACTTTCTATCTGTCTCTCTCTTTCTGTCTGACTCTCTCTCTTCTCTCTCTCTTTCTGTCTGTCTCTCACTCTCTGTGTGCCTAGATTACTGTTTTACTAGTGTCTTAAAAATACTGTTGCTTTCTTTTTCTAGGTGGACGCTTGCTTGCTGAGAAGCGGAAACTCCCAATAAGGTTATAATTACAAACATCCACAATTTTTAACCCTGTCACATTGTAGATCTCTTGTTTAGAAAGTCGTTATCCTCAACTGTGATAGAAAACACACGCACAAGGGAAAGAGAGCATTGACCTTGCTTAAATTATGTTCGCCTCAGATAGAGTACTAGGATTTTCAGTTGTCTCTCATTCTTGCCAGATTGCCTTAAAAAAAGCTAAAAAAAAAACAAACCAATGAAGTAGATTAAATTGTGTTCTTTTCATCTTTCCTTTTAAAAAAAATCATCTCATATGTGTTATCTGCTAATCTGATTCAGATGCTTAAAGATGGAAGTCAACAAGTTTTGAAGAAACTACCTTCCTAAGTTTGGCATTCCAGACCATATTTCTCACTATGCCAGATTGTACATACTCATTATTTCCCTTGCTTTGAACAAGCCCTCCGTCATAATTTTTACCTGACAAAATGTCCCCTCCATCATAATTTTTCCCTGAAAAAATCTTTTCCCAAGCTAAAAAAACCACTTCCACATGTGGTAAAAACCAATTACAAAAGCAGAAAAGGATTTTAGTTCAACTTTTGAATATACAGTTTGAATTCAAGTTCTCCTTTCTTCTGATGTTTCTTGATGTGGGGAATGGTGCCCAGTGTATCTCAGCCTGAGATTTGGAGTTGAATGATGTCTTCCCAGCTCTGGGATTTCCCATTGTTGTGTTATTCTGTGTTGAGAATCTTTCTTGTAATCATTTTTTTTTTCAGGTTTACTTGGCCATTATAACATTTCTGGTGTTGATTTTTAAATCCATTTACAAATGATTTAATCCAGAAGGGTACATTTCCATTGTTAGTCTTCAGTATCAGATTAGATTTCCACTGCACTGTAAAAAAAAATTTGATATAGTTCAGTCTGTGGGCCAGTTAACTGCTTTGTGGATTAACTAAAGGTTCGATATTTTTGTGCAAAGCAGAGATCTTTCTATGAACCTCCGTACAGACTAAATTCAGAAGCAGGAGAAGTATATGTGTTCAGTACCGTTAAAATGGTCATTGGATCTGTTTGTTATTTTCAGCATGAAGCACTGTTAGTCAGTTAGTCAGTCAGTCAGTCAGTTAGTCAGTCAGGAAAGTAATGGAACAATTTTGGAAATAGTTCATAGATTTGAAGTGTCTCTTGAAGCAGTGAGTGATTATTAAGTGGGTGTTAATTCCTTATATTTGCGACAACTTTGACCATTGTTTCGTGTTTGACATGGTGATGATAGCTGATTTTTTATGTTAACCATAGCCGCCCACGATCTCATATCATTTTCTCAAAGTGTTTCTCTAAAACAGGTTATACCTGAACATTGCTGGACAGACAAGACAGGGCTAATAGATTAGATTCCCGTTACGATGGGCACTAACTAAAGTTATCACATGGGAGCTGGTTGGGCGAGCATTGACTCATCTTTATCACTGTGCCATGGAAAATGAAAACTGACAGACTTTTATCATCTACCTCCTCAAAAAAACCATCATAGGATACATTCAACACCTTCTCAATACTGGATTATCCAGATTAGGTCTATCTGAAATCTGTCAATCATTTTCTGATGTAGTTTAGTGGGGTTTCATTTTTTCAAACTAACTAGCAAGTTGAAGTCGGTGGGAAGACGGAGTGTCTGTACATTATCTTGACAAGAAGTTGATTTTTTGGTGATATAATTTATGGCAATCCTATTTTTCAAATAAAGTCTGTAGGTCAAGAGAATTATTGGAGAGACACAACACCAGACATGTTAGAAGGCCATGTCAGAGTTGACACTTTCACCTACACAGTTCTTCTTTTATTTCAGGTTAGTGGAGACACATGATGATGATGTTAGAGCCAGGTGATGGTTGGCTGATCTGAGAGTGCCGTGCCAACAATTTTGTGTAAAGGATGGTTCGTGCACATTTCTGACCGCCGACTTGACCTAACCTCGCAGGAATTCTGGAGGTGTTTCTCTTTAGCTCAGTGTAGCTTTTCACTTTCAGTTACAGAGTTTGGGTGGGATAAATGATGAGATTCACAGCTGCTGCTATACGAGCTGAAATTGTTTGCTTAATTCTGAAAGTTGGGCTTGCAGGGCTGTATTTAAAAATAGCTAAAAGACTTGGAGTTGGTTGGTTTGTTAGTTAGAAAGAAAGGGCCATTATCCATGCAACCCAGGCACACCCATGGCTTCTCATTGTCTCCTTCAGTGTACAGCAACTGATGGCACTCATTCTTTGTTGGTCAAGCACCCGTCTATTCTTGATGAATAGTTCATTTTTCATCACCCTTCTTCATTCTAGACGACGCTGATTCATGGTTGTCTTTGAAGTCCTTTGTTTAACCAGTTTCTCTTATAGCACTGGTGACGTCTACGCAGTTCATGGCCTGCTCTTCCTTCTTGACAGCTGATCTGCATGTTCATTTCCCCAATACTTGCATTGGCCTGGTACAAAAATGAAGGTCAGTTGATGGAGTCGTGACAAATGCAGGGGTTCAGGCTGCTTAGAGAGTCAGCCTGAGTCTTCTCTAGCATGTTCATGGAGTCGCTTTTGATGTTTGCCTGCTGTAGTCCTTGCCTGCATGTAGTCTTGTGAGTTTGAGCCAGCTCAGAGCTTCTGCCACAGCCATGGTTTCCACTGTGAGGCTGCTTGTTGTCACAGCCATGGTTTCCACTGTGAGGCTGCTTGTTGTCACAGCCATGGTTTCCACTGTGAGGCTGCTTGTTGTCACAGCCATGGTTTCCACTGTGAGGCTGCTTGTTGTCACAGCCATGGTTTCCACTGTGAGGCTGCTTGTTGTCACAGCCATGGTTTCCACTGTGAGGCTGCTTGTTGTCACAGCCATGGTTTCCACTGTGAGGCTGCTTGTTGTCACAGCCATGGTTTCCACTGTGAGGCTGCTTGTTGTCACAGCCATGGTTTCCACTGTGAGGCTGCTTGTTGTCACAGCCATGGTTTCCACTGTGAGGCTGCTTGTTGTCACAGCCATGGTTTCCACTGTGAGGCTGCTTGTTGTCACAGCCATGGTTTGCACTGTGAGTCTGCTTGTTGTCACAGCCATGGTTTGCACTGTGAGTCTGCTTGTTGTCACAGCCATGGTTTGCACTGTGAGTCTGCTTGTTGTCACAGCCATGGTTTGCACTGTGAGTCTGCTTATTGTCACAGCCATGGTTTGCACTGTGAGTCTGCTTATTGTCACAGCCATGGTTTGCACTGTGAGTCTGCTTATTGTCACAGCCATGGTTTCCACTGTGAGTCTGCTTGTTGTAGCAAGAGCAGTGCTGGCTTCTTTCACTGTCCTGTTCTTTGAGCTGACTGTAAATTTCTGATCTAGTGTTACTTGCTCTATTTGTGGGGCTTTTCCTGCTGATAAACTGGCTCATTTTGCATTCTTATTCTTGAACTTGGGAGTAAATGTGAGATCATTGATGGAATGTTATATGTAATGCTAGTGGTAGAACATGTGCCAGCATTTGCAGAATCTTAACTAATGGTGATAAATGGACACAGGGCAGAGAGTCTACTGGTGTTAGATGAGTGTACAGAGTATTGACTGGTCCTGATAGATGAGCTTAGAGGGCATTGACTGGTCCTGATAGATGAGCTTACAGGGCATTGACTGGTTCTGATAGATGAGCTTAGAGGGCATTGACTGGTTCTGATAGATGAGCTTACAGGGCATTGACTGGTTCTGATAGATGAGCTTACAGGGCATTGACTGGTTCTGATAGATGAGCTTACAGGGCATTGACTGATTCTGATAGATGAGCTTACAGGGCATTGACTGGTTCTGATAGATGAGCTTACGGGGCATTGACTGGTTCTGATAGATGAGCTTATGGGGCATTGACTGATTCTGATAGATAAGCTTACGGGGCATTGACTGGTTATGATAGATGAACTTACAGGGCATTGACTGGTTCTGATAGATAAGCTTATGGGGCATTGACTGGTTCTGATAGATAAACTTACAGGGCATTGACTGGTTCTGTATTACTCAGACAGTCAGCCTGACTGAAAGTGGGCACCTAACATTTATCTGGAAACTGAGGTAGGCCTTTGACACATCATCAGCATGTGGCACTTGATGTGCCTGCAGGACAGACTCGACTACATTTAGACTACATCTAACTACTTCTCTCACATATTGCCAGTAGATGGAGTCTGACTGATCCACGTAGATATGTGCTGTCAGTAAAGTGTGTGATAAGATTTTGGCATCATTTGTTATTGAAAGATGATATAATCTGAATGCTGAGTTGGTAAGATAATATGCAGTGAGAGATTTGATTTTTCGTTTTACTTTGAGCTCTGACATGTCAGAAATAAATTGATTTTCCTTTGAAATTGTTTCTCATTGATTTAATTTACATGATAATTTTTGTGTGTGCTTATTGTTTCATTTGTTTTCTGTGATTGATTGATTGATCTTTATTTTAAAAGGGTTAAGATGAAGGTGTTGTGCTGAAATGTTCGGGTTTTTTTCACAATTTTTTTTTATTTTTTTCTCTTTTCATTGTCTTTTATTGCTATTTCTCTGCTTTCCTTCCTCTACTATGTTGATGTAAATCTGCACCATCATTCATTCATTCCTTTGCATGTCCCTTGCGGAACTTTGCCTCCCAAACAGCACTCCTGTAGGCCTCTCGGTTGTGAGCAAGATGGCCTGCTGCTGCTGCATCCATTGCCAGATCATCAACGATGTCTTGCAGCCATCTTCGTTTCGGTCTTCCTCAATCTGCACCATACACCAGACTAATTCGGAAGATTTAATGTGTTTAGATTTTGCACTTTTCTTTAAAGGTTTCTCCTCTACCAAACCAGCTATACTGATCCTTTATCATGAGTTCAAATTTATTATGTTACTGAGATTAAAAGATATCAGAGTCACTGGTATGTACACTTTGTCTCTCATGTTGATGGTTTGATTCTGGACAGTGGTTGGTAAACTTTGTCTCTCATGTTGATGGTTTGATTCTGGCCAGTGGTTGGTAAACTTTGTCTCTCATGTTGATGGTTTGATTCTGGCCAGTGGTTGGTAAACTTTGTCTCTCATGTTGATGGTTTGATTCTGGACAGTGGTTGGTAAACTTTGTCTCTCATGTTGATGGTTTGATTCTGGCTGGTGGTTGGTAAACTTTGTCTCTCATGTTGATGGTTTGATTCTGGCCAGTGGTTGGTAAACTTTGTCTCTCATGTTGATGGTTTGATTCTGGCTGGTGGTTGGTAAACTTTGTCTCTCATGTTGATGGTTTGATTCTGGCTGGTGGTTGGTAAACTTTGTCTCTCATGTTGATGGTTTGATTCTGGGCAGTGGTTGGTAAACTTTGTCTCTCATGTTGATGGTTTGATTCTGGGCAGTGGTTGGTACACTTTGTCTCTCATGTTGATGGTTTGATTCTGGCCAGTGGTTGGTAAACTTTGTCTCTCATGTTGATGGTTTGATTCTGGCCAGTGGTTGGTACACTTTGTCTCTCATGTTGATGGTTTGATTCTGGCCAGTGGTTGGTAAACTTTGTCTCTCATGTTGGTGGTTTGATTCTGGCCAGTGGTTGGCACACTTTGTCTCTCATGTTGATGGTTTGATTCTGGCCAGTGGTTGGTACACTTTGTCTCTCATGTTGATGGTTTGATTCTGGCCAGTGGTTGGCACACTTTGTCTCTCAATCTGATGATAAGAAATCAAGTATCACATTCTCTAGACAACAAACAAAGATATGTTGAAGTGCAGGAACAAAGTACAAGAAACTCCCTGACTGGAGGTCAAATTTGCTAGCCAGTCTTTGTGTAATAAATGATGAAAGCAGGGGCAAGCTGTATTCATCGTGTGTGATCTGTGAAAGCTGTATTCATCGTGTGTGATCTGTGAAAGCTGTATTCATCGTGTGTGATCTGTGAAAGCTGTATTCATCGTGTGTGATCTGTGAGAGCTGTATTCATCGTGTGTGATCTGTGAATGCCATCTTCATGTCTGCGTCAAAACAGCGACAAGGCTGGAGTCTGATTCTTATTCTGCTTTTCCAGGGCAGTTGGTACAGAGAAAGTGTCTTACTCATGCAGCACTTGTTTGCTAAATTCAGCAAGAACAGCCAAGTTGCATGGGATACCAGAGGTGGCCGCTAGCTGTCTTAGGTTCCCTTCTCTCTGGACTTTTTCTTTCGGTGAATTTTACATTTTAATTCTTCTACATAGTCTTGTAATGTTGCAGAGCTTGTCATCTCCTGTCTCCCTGTAACTGCAAGCTGGTGTTCATTGCAGCCGGTGTGGTGAAGATGAGGCGCAGCGTGGTGTTTGTTAAGGTGCAGGTTATGGTGGCTATAAGTTCCCCAGTGGAGCAAAAAAGCAGAGGGACTGCAGTACTTCTTTATCAGGCTCCACCTCCATGAGGACCTTGGCATACCTGTCCTGTTAGCCAGGGAGTGCCGGCGAAGAGGTGGAATGGGGTCTTGGTCAGTTATTGTTCGCTAGTCCTGACACTAGCAAGTCAGTGGCGAGTCACTGAGTGTCAGAACGGACAGTGTCTTTGTGGACATTGACAGAGCTAGACTCTGATAATTAATTCTTATTTTAACATCACAGTTCCCAGTTAGATTTAGTCTAAGTGAAATTGAAATATTAATTTGCTGCCAAAGTTTTTTTTTTCTTCTTGGGGGGAAGATACTTAAGTTTTAAATTTTATATTCAAAATTATTCATTATTTGGGTAGATAAATTTTCAAGTAGAATTTTTTTTTCTTACACCTCTTCATACATTGACATGATACATGTACATGTACACAAAAACACAGCTATATTCAATTTTCGGTGTACTCTTTTTATTGCTAAAAAAAAAAAAAAAGACAATAAATAAAAATTAGAGCCCGCTAGAAGATAGCAGTTGTTCAACCCAGAGCCTTGGTATGAAATTCACCGTTGACTGCACTGCCCTAGCCATAAGACTGACCCGTAAACTAACCAGTTTGTGAATAATTCTGGCAATGCATTTCAACGCATACACAAAATTATGAAACTAATGTCAGAATGACTTCTTGCCATACACAAAATTGCCAAACTGTCAGAATAACTGATTTCTTGCCATACACAAAATTACCAAACTAATGTCAGAATAACTGATTTCTTGCCATACACAAAATTGCCAAACTAATGTCAGAATAACTGACTTCTTGCCATACACAAAATTGCCAAACTAATGTCAGAATAACTGATTTCTTGCCATACACAAAATTGCCAAACTAATGTCAGAATAACTGACTTCTTGCCATACACAAAATTGCCAAACTAATGTCAGAATAACTGATTTCTTGCCATACAAAAAATTGCCAAACTAATGTCAAGACTATAAATATTTGTTAAAAAACAAAAAAGAACCTTTGTTACATACAACTGGGTATAATTTAATCAGAAGAAACACTACAACAAAATTCTAGTCGTCCTCATCTTGAACAATTTTCTCTCTTATATTTCTACCAATGAACTGAATGCACAGTGATCAAGTGAAGTCCTAATTTCTCGCCCTACTGTCCGCCGTAAACCCTGCTAGACAAATAAACCAAATTTCTATCGGGGAATTTTTTTCCTGCTTTATATTTTGTTTCCAATTACAATGTTTGTTTCCACTCCCACAATTTTGTTTGTTTGTTTGTGATTTGGTACATTCGAATTTTCCAACTGCAGCTGTCACTGTTCCAGTAAATTAAGACACAGTAAGCACAGTAAGATTGCAGCTTGATGGGTCGGGTTCATAAGACAGTGGTGGTGAAGTTTTTATTATGTCTGGCCACCTTTTCCAAGCTCCAAGAAGAAATAGTTATCCATTTTTACAGATTGGATGACTGGACTAATTCTGGTAAGAATCACATCATCAGCATAGACAAGTGTACAAACCACTGGTCAGGATTATACCGTCAACATAGACAAGTGTACCAACCACTGTCCAGAATCACATCATCAACATAGACAAGTGTACCAACCACTGTCCAGAATCAAACCATCAACATAGATAAATATACCAACCACTGTCCAGAATCAAACCATCAACATAGACAAGTGTACCAACTACTGTCCAGAATCAAACCATCAACATAGACAAGTACCAACTACTGTCCAGAATCAAACCATCAACATAGACAAGTACCAACTACTGTCCAGAATCAAACCATCAACATAGACAAGTACCAACTACTGTCCAGAATCAAACCATCAACATAGACAAGTGTACCAACTACTGTCCAGAATCAAACCATCAACATAGGCAAATATACCAACCACTGTCCAGAATCAAAACATCAACATAGACAAGTATGCAACTACTGGCCAGGATCACACATCAACATAACATCTCTTTAGTTACTGTTGCTGGAAGCATCTGTTATCCTTGTCTTCAAAATTTCAGCAACAGGAACTGATGAACTGAACACTTTGTCCTTACTATACTAGGGGTGATTGATAAGTTCTTGGCATAAGGTGCAACGGATTATTTGTGGACAACTCTTTGGGGTTATTTCTCAACATGGTTCCCTTGCAAATTTATGCACTTAGTCCAGTGATCCTGGAGCATACATATCCCTTCTTTGTAAAAGTCGGCATCTTGTGTCAGTAGAAAGTGGTCTACAGCATGAATGACGTCATCATCTGAAGCAAATTTGTGACCACTATGCTCCTTTTTGAGTTTGGTAAACAGGTAATAGTCCCAAGCGGCCAAATATGGAGAATAAGAAGAATGTTCAAGAAGCTGGAAGCTGCAATTATTGAATGGCAGCCATTGCCACCACCAACTTGTGAACTGGAGCATCGTTCTGATGAAAGATGACTCCTCTCGTCAATTTCCCTCCACGCTTTTCCTTCAATTTGACCTCCAGTTGCTTCACAAGATTAGAGTAATAGACCCCGGTGACCATTCTGCCCTTTTGAAGATAGTCTACCAATAGCACACCTTCTGAATTCTTTAAGATGGAAGCCATCACTTTGCCTGCAGACAGAAACACCCTTGCTTTCTTTTGAGGTGGGGATCCATGATTTCCACTGCTTTGACTGTTCTTTGGTTTCTGGTTGAAAATGATGAACCCAAGTCTCATCCATAGTCACAAATTGCTGAAGAAACTTTTCAGGATCTGCAGAAAAATGACCAAGATTGTCTCTTGACATGTTGAGACTCTGTCGTTTGTGATCAGCTCCAAGATGTTTCGGGACCATCGAGCAGAGACCTTTATCATTTGAAGATCATTGTGAATAATGGCATGAACACAATACTGGGAGATGCCCAACTCAGTAGCAATGTACCGCTCAGTTAGTCATCAATCCTCCATTATCATGTCATGGATTCTGCCAGTGGTTTCATCAGTGGTTACCATTCTTGGTCTTCTGGACGGGGATCATCTTCCAGACTTTCCCTTCTATATTTGAATTGAGCTGCCCATTTCTTCACTGCACTGTAAGAAGGGGCACTCTCCCCTAGTCTCCACCATATCCTCATGGATCTTCTTTGATGATAAGCCTTTGATGCAGAGGTAGCGAACGGCTGCTCAAAGAGAAATTTTATCCATTTTCTCAATTTCTGCCACCCCTTACCACTGCAGTAGCCTGTAAAAAAAAATTGGTTGCAGTTAATTTCTTGAAACTTGGTATTTAATCTTATATTAACCTGATCTACAAATGCACCTAATATCAACTGTTTGTTTCAAGTATTTGTACCTTATGCCGAGAACTTATCAGTCACCCCTTGTACATCCATTAAAAAAAAATCAGGAGGACTAATCTCCAGTGAATGTGATGGCCATGGTGTTGCGGCATCTCTTCCAAACTGTCAGCGTGTAAGTCTGCATTCAAGAACTGAAGAATAATTAAATCCCTTGCTGGATAACTCCAAACATACAAACTTTCATAACTGAAACTTTCTGAGCTGAGATCAAATTTGCAACCCCCCCCCCCCCAACCAGTCGAAATATAAAAAAAAAAAACAAATAAACTACATGTCTGTAGCTAGCATAGTTCTTATGTAATAAGTGTATGATATCAGGGAAACATTTTATTCTCAGTCTTTGTGTGTGTGCGTGTATATAAATACATATCTGAAATGGCGATTTGATTTTTTCTGAATGTTCGAAGCACAGACAATACATTTCAATGTAAAATATACTCAGAATAATGTAAAATTCAAGCAATACAGTATGAAAATACAAAATGTTACCTATTAAAAAACTGATGAAAGAAGAAATAAAAATACAATTTCAGCTAGTAAATTTTACAACCCCTGAAAGCAAACTATTTACAGACAGGCCGTGTAAGTGACAACCATTAATAAAAATCCTGGTCTCTTTTGTTTTCAGCTCTGCTCCCCACACTTCATTGTAAATTTATCACTGGCAAGAATATGTGAAACAATCCTTTATCATCTCTATTTTCACATTTTAAAGTGTAAACCTTGATGTTTCCAGATCTGCAATGGGTACACCAGGAAAGACAACATAACACAAAAACATAACAAACTATATAACAATTATAAAGTAATGTATAACATTTTTCGTATTTGTGCATAATATATGAAGGATATATTAATCTTTAAATGTGCATATCATTTTTCATTGGTGTATAAGACAAGCAAGTAAAATACTCATACATTTAGTTTACATTGTCAGCGTGTATCTTCTACTATTATTTTGTGCATAAGTTAACAGTTTCTAAAAAAACATGAACTACAATGTACACAAGACTGAAAGTAGATAAGAAATAATTATTATTCTTCAAAGAGAAAAAAAATTATTTACAAATATAGTGCCTCAGTAAGTGAAATGTTATTGTGCCAGGAGATTATTTATAATTTATTTGACTTTAAACTAGAAAACTCTAAATTGGTACAGTTTTAGGATATTAAAAAAAAATTATTTTGAAATTACTTTTCAATATGTGTTGTGACCTATTTCACAATTAATATTTTATAAGCCATCAATGGAGGCAGCAATTTTATTAGTTTGAAGAAACCAGTTCTTCTCCACAGCAACTTCCAGAAAAAGATCAGCTGTAACTGGAGCTGATTTTTCTGTAGAATTGTGGGAGGAGCAGCATGCTGAGTTTAAACTAGGGCAGGAAGCATTTCTCAGCTGCTGCTGCTCTCGTGTTGGACATTTGATTATTTATTCCATGAAAATTGTCTGCCTTGACAAAGAAAGTATCAAACGATTTATTTTTCTAATAAGAAAAAAAAATTGTGCAACCTGTTAACGTGTTGAAAGAAACAAAAAAGCGTGAAACAATATATAATGATTTCATACACTACATACACAAACATGCAGTGCTGCTTCATTCAACTGTGGAAATCCTTCACTGAGAACAAAAAATAAATCGGAGATAAGTTTTAATTGGTAATAACATTTCTGCAGATCAAAATTGTTTCGTTGCTGAACATTGAACTACATTTTTTGGTAAAAACAAAGATAACAAGAGTATTATATAAAGTCAGTTTCAAAATCTAGCTCTCTCGATACTTTAATATGGCTGAGAAATGTAAAGATGAAATGTGTAAAGCTAGATCCTTAGTGGAATATTTACAAGCAGTGAGTGGGAAACTGCAGCAAAACATGAACAGTGGAAAGTTAAAATGCTACAAGGAGACTGTTTCTGAATATAAATGACAGAAACAAGCATCACATGGTAACAAGAAAATAATGTATGATTTTGGCTTTTTGCTTTCATCAGACAACAGTGGCCCTCTTCATCTCAGAAGATGGTATTGAAGCAGGTGGACAGGATCTCATTTGCCTGGCTGTTGTCATGTGCTATGTTCAGAGAGACATCTCTCTGTGGCAATCTGAATTGCATTTTACAACATTCAAGAAACAAGGAAGAAAACAAATATTTAAGTAAAGAAAACTAACAAGGTTAAAAAAAAACAGCTTAGCTTTCTACATTAAAATTAGTTGCATCTCCATGAAACAAACTTATTGAAAACTGGCAGCATAGTTGTCATTTCTTCAAAGCTAAATTTCTTTTTCTGAAACATTAAATCTTTCACAATGTTTTATGTTGGCCCTGTTTATACATTTTAACACACTCAGTTTACGAAAAACAGATACCCTGTCTTCACTAGCTAGTAAAATAAAATAGGACTTGAAATTAACAAAGAAAAAACAAAAATAATAAAACTCTTCATTAATCAAGAAGGAAAAATATACATAGAAGGGACAGCTGTTGAAAAAGTAAACCATTTTGCATACCTCGGAAGCCACATAGACCAGGATGGTGACACCAGAAAGGAAGTTAGAATTGCAAAAGCAGCATTGACTTTAAAGAATCATGAGAACATATGGCATTCAAAAGTTATAAGCACAAAAACCAAGTTAACACTATTCAATTCAAATGTAATATCCACCTTCATTTATGCATGCGAAAGCTGGAAAACAACTAAAGAAATAGACAAGAAATTAGACTCTTTTGAAAACATATGCCTAAGGAAAATACTCGTTATAAAGTGGAACGAGTTCAAGAACAGTGCAGAAACAAGACAGATGAGCAAACAACAACCTGTCTTATGGGTGATCAGAAAAAGAAGATATGTCAATCAGAAAAAGAAGATATGTCAATCTCGTGATGAGAAAAACAGCCAGAGAATCCCCCCCCCCAAAAAAAAAGATATATCAAGTGGAACACAACAGGCCGAATAAAAAGAGGTCATAAAGAGGACATTGTTAAGAGAGGCCAGTTTAGTAGGCATAAAATCCCTTGATGAGGTTGAAAGACTCTCCGAAAACAGGAAAACTTGGCAAACTACCATCTGACGTTTAACGGCGCAGGAAAGATGTAAGATTTACAAATCCGGTGATACTGGGTTCATGTCCCAGCAGCGGGATTTTTTTTTATAGTATACACATTCATTCATCATTCATTTGCATGTCCCTTGCGGAACTTTGCCTCCCAAACAGCACTCCTGTAGGCCTCTCGGTTGTGAGCAAGATGGCCTGCTGCTGTTGCATCCATTTCCAGATCGTCAACGATGTCTTGCAGCCATCTTCATCTTGGTCTTCCTCTTTTTCTTTTTCCCATTATGTATCCTTCCAATACGGTCTTCTCTAAATTATCATGACGTTTAATGTGTCCAAAATATTTCAGTTTTCTCTCTTTAATCCTCTTCACTAGCCAGCCTTCTTCAATATTAAGCTCTTGTAGTATAGATATATTTGTTCTTTTTTGTGTCCATGATATTTGGAGAACTCTTCTGTAGCATTTACATTCAAAGGCATTTATGTGTTTCTCAGCTGTTTTGTTAAGTGTCCAGGTCTCACAGGCATATGTTGCTATGGAAAGCTCACAGGCATATGTTGCTATGGAAAGATGCATGCCCTTAAAAATCTTATTTTTGTGGTTCTGTCTGCTCCTCTCCACAGATTCTTTATTTGTTTTACTTTCTGAAGAGCGATAGATGTCCTCCTTTTAATTTCCCTCGTTGTATCTCCATTATTAGTTAGTAGCGATCCAAGATATTCAAAACTCTCCACTTCTTCCAGTTTTTCCTCATTGATACATATTTCAGTTGCCTTGTTTGTTTTGTCAGTTGTCATCAATTTAGTTTTCTTTGCATTAAGATAGAGGTTCTGCTCTTCGCTGTTCTTGCGGACTGACATAATTAGTTTTTCCATTCCTTTTTGTGTTGTGGACAGCAATACTGTGTCATCAGCATATCTAATCTCTGGTATTTCATAACCTCCAACTTTTATGGCATCGTAATATTCTTTGTCTACATCTTCTCTAACATTCCTCATTATATTTTCAGTATACAAGTTAAATAAGTAGGGTGACAATATGCACCCCTGACGGACCCCTTGTTTTATGTCAAACCACCTTGTTGTTTCACCATTTATTCTTACTGCTGCTTGTTGGTCTAGATACAGCAGTGATGTTAATTGTATCAAATGTGTTGGAAATCCCATTTTTTCCATTATTTCCCAAAGTTTCTGGTGTTGTACACAATCAAATGCCTTTGAGTAGTCTATAAAGGATAAATATAGATTCACATTAAACTCTCTGCATTTCTCTATTATTAATCTTAGATTGAATATATGATCTCTTGATCCTCTTCCTTGCCTGAAACCAACTTGGACCATATTGACTTCTTCTTCTATTTTCTTTCGAAGTCTACCCATTATGATTTTTAACAGAATTTTACTGGCATGACTAATCAGGGCAACAGTTCTGTAGTTGGTGCATAATTTCAGGTTACCCTTTTTTGGCAGTGGTATGAATACAGTTCTTTTCCATTCTTTTGGCCAAATACCTGAATGCCATATCTTTTTACATAGTGCATGATAAATTGTTGCACACTCCTTTCCTCCTGCTTTAATAAATTCAGCTGTTATCTCATCACATCCTGGTGATTTACCATTTTTCAGATTCTTTATTGCCCATAAAACTTCTTCCATTTGTCGGTTCAGGTTCTTTCTCCTCCAATAATAATTCACACTGTTGATTTCTGCTTCCACAGTCGGTTGTTTCATACATTCTTTTGCAATATTCCTTCCATCTTTCTAGAATTTCCTCTGTCTCTGTCAGGGTATTCCCCATCTCATCACAAATTACATTTAGCTTAGGTGTGACATTTCTCGTCAATGTCTTCATTTCTTTAAATAATTTCACTATCTCTTCCACACTTCTGATGTTCTTCTATTCTTTCACAACAATCTTGTATGTATTGTTTTTTGTCTTTTCTTATGTTTCTTCGTACTTCTTTTGTTATAGTTTTATATTTATCTTTGTTGTTGTTTGTCACTTTCCATTGCGTCTTCATTTCTCTACTTTGTTTTATCAGTTCTAGTGTGCCTGCTGTAATCCATCCATTCTTTTGTGTTTTCTTTACTGGAACCATGTCTTTAGCTGTTGTTACTAAGATATCTTTGGCCTGCATAGCCAATTCATCTGGTGTCATCTCCTCCTGTACACAACTGTATACACAACAACAACAAAAAAGACCCAAGGATTCACTCAGCTCTAAAAATGGGTACCAGAGAAATCTGGGAAGGTAACGGCGGCCTGGCGTGATACTGACCACATGACACTTTCATGTACCCAAGGTCGTGGAAATACGGCCCTAACAGTTTCCCCGATATGCTTTAATGGCATGGAAACAGGGATTTTACATTTATCTTCACCTGTTTGTACATTTTAAAATATTTCCACTTTCTTTCTTAGCTGGTTTCTACTCAAATCTATTTGCTTTTTTGCAATATTAACTGGCAAATTATGACGGTAAGCCCCAAAAGGGATGTTATTATCAACTCGTCGTAGCATTTTTTCATGTTTTTTAATGGTTACATCCCTTCGATCAACGGAAATGAATCTCATATAATTCACACTTCTTGTTCATTGCCCACTGCAGTAGTTCTCTCCCTTCCTCTGTATTCTTTACTAGGGTTCTCACAAATCCAATGGAGCGTGTCCACTTTTCTAAGATTCTCCTTCGCAGGAGTAGATCAGAGCACTTAAGAACTTGTCAGACGTACATGGATGGTGTTCCTTTAACATTGTTTTGTTTTTTTGTTGTTGATGTTATATGAAAAGACAGAGAGCTAGAATATTACGCTCTCTTTTTTTTTCCAAACTACAAAAAGAGATCAAATGTTTTTTTTTTTTATACGAACTGAACTGATCCTGCTGAGGTCATTTAGAATTTTCATATATCAAGGACGCGTGATACTAGACAGACACGTGATACTACAGACATATGATATTACAAGACACGTGATACTACAGACATATGATATTACAAGACACGTGATACTACAGACATATGATACTACACAGACACGTGATACTACAGACATATGATACTACACAGACACGTGATACTACAGACATATGATACTACACAGACACGTGATACTATAGACGTATGATACTAGATAAACATATGATACTAGACAGACCCGTGATACTAGACAGACATAAGATACTAGACAGTGTAGGATGTGACACTCAGACTTACGTGTGACTAAAAATGACTTCCACACAATCAGTAAGAAGATGACCACTACCACCAAATACCCAGAAATGAATGTATAAAGTGTCACGTGACGTACATACCCCCATATTCCTATATGGCGTCGAAGCAAGGGCCTTTAACAAGAACATTTTAAAGGAAATTAAGGCCTTTGAAATGTTGATATAGAGAAGAATGGGTTTTATTTCATGGAAAAGAAAAGACAGCAGGATGTACAAAAATGAAATTGAGAAGAAAATACTTTTAAAAAACTTCATAGCCGAACAGTTGAAATATTTTGGTCATAACAAAAGTATAACATAGTTCAAGAGAAACATGTCAACAACAGTACAGACAGGAAGTCAACATCAGCTGCGGACAGGAAGTCAACATCAGGGGCGGACAGGAAGTCAACATCAGCGGCGGACAGGAAGTCAACATCAGCGGCAGACAGGAACTAGTTTGACTGGTAGCCTGGTGAGAGCAAATGATGAAGCAAGCTGGAGATATAGTTGCAGTTAATCTTCCTTGTTGAGGTGGAAGAAGATGATAATATTTCTACCACTTTTTATGTTTCAGATACTTTCTGTGTTCTCATACAGTCCCCACATATATAAGCATATCTGAACTATTGATATCGGCATATCTGTGGGTGCGTGCAATCTCTCTCTCTCTCTCTCTCTCTCTCTCTCTCTCTCTCTCTGAATCTTTAAGTGCCCAAAGCACACTTAACTTCCGCACTGGTTTTCCACAAATGCTTGTCATAGTTTTCCACAAATGCCTGTCCTAGTTTTCCATAAATGCCTTTCCTGGTTTTCCATAAATGCCTGTCCTGGTTTTCCATAAATGCCTGTCCTAGTTTTCCACAACTGGATGTCCTAGTTTTACCCAAATGCATGTCCTAGTTTTCCACAAATGCTTGTCCTAGTTTTCCACAATTGGATGTCCTCGTTTTCCACAAATGCATGTCCTAGTTTTCCACAAATGCATGTCCTAGTTTTCCACAAATGCCTGTCCTAGTTTTCCACAAATGTCTGTTCTAGTTTTCCACAAATGCCTGTCCTAGTTTTCCACAAATGCATGTCCTAGTTTTCCACAAATGTCTGTCCTAGTTTTCCACAAATGCCTGTCCTAGTTTTCCACAAATGTCTGTCCTAGTTTTCCACAAATGCCTGTCCTAGTTTTCCACAAATGCATGTCCTAGTTTTCCACAAATGTCTGTCCTAGTTTTCCACAAATGCATGTCCTAGTTTTCCACAAATGTCTGTCCTAGTTTTCCACAAATGCATGTCCTAGTTTTCCACAAATGCCTGTCCTAGACTCCTTTTCCTGCTCTTTCTCAGACCAAACTCAACACACGATATCAGTTCTTGGTGTTCTGAGCCGCACTTGAAGCAAGCAGTTTATTATTTCATACAAGAATACCTAATGAGATCAAGCAAGCAGTTTATTATTTCATACAAGAATACCTAATGAGATCAAGCAAGCAGTTTATTATTTCATACAAGAATACCTAATGAGATCAAACAAGCAGATTTTAGAAATCATATCCAGCAATTATATGGAATAAAATTCTTGGAATTACTTTCAGCTATTATACGTGTCCAAGACTTGAAGTTGCTGAACTGTGCAAGAATTTTCCACTTTACTCAACAGCGGTTTCATCAAAACTGGGAAGTGTAATTGACCTGAAACAAAGATATCTACTTTATGACGAAAACTTGCTATCAAAGGTGTCATCAATGAAAGCACAAAGTCTGTTTTACAGTCCCATGTCCGGATGAATGGGACACACGAAAAGAAGCTTACATAATTTTTATATATCAAATAATTTCTTGTAACGGAAAACAAATCTTTCAATGTTTTGTACTCCATCCATAAACAGGAGGATTTGAATAAAAATGAAAACCATATATTCTGTTTCTGAGAATTCTCTTTCTGATGCCCTTTGGTAGAGACACATTGTAGAAGATATCTCTTGCTTGTTGGAAGGAAAGTTCTAAAATACTACACTGAGTCTAACCTACTCTATGTAACGGAGTCAGGACAATCAACAAATCGACAGCAAGATCACTCGAGACAACAGAGATACAGTTTTTTAGAGGAATGTTAAGAGCAGCATGGACAGCTACGATGTCAAACAGGGAATGTCTAACAAAAGCAAATGTAGGTAGGAATCTAATAAACACCATAAGAAAACGACACTCATCGCTCCTTGGATATATACTTAGAAGAGGAGGGCTTGAAAACACCGTAACAACAGGAAAGATAAATGATAAGAAAGGCAGAGGAAGACGAAGAGAAAAAAATCATGGGCAGTAAAAACGTAACGCAGAATAAAAAAAATCACCAACTTGAGCTGATGTATCAAGTAACAAGATCTGGGGAGAAACATGACCACCACCGCCTTCCGCCGTGGCACATGATGATGATGATGATGATGATGATATATTCTGTACTTCATATGTTCATTTCATCACAGATTTTGAAATGTTTTTATGAGTATTTGTGTCATATTCTGTGGGTGGAGTCGTAACTGTTAGCCCTGCTAGTATTTCTACTGGAGGAATCTTTCCCGCTGTTCTTGGAGAGAGACAGCTGGTAGCTGTATAGCTGCTTCTCCAGCGCGTAGTTCTCTGCCTGCAGTGCCAGGATTTCACGGCTGCAGAAGAACAAAGTAGAAAGAATTAATTCTTCACACAAAATAACTTCATTTTGCTTTTGTTATTAAAACATTCATCTTTGCACTTTAATACCAGAACTTCACATCACTTTTGAAACTAAAACCTTACATCATATACTTTTAAATACCAAAATCTCAGATCACATATTTTTCACACCGAAATAGCAAAACACATACTTTTGATACTGAACCCTCAGAACACATACTTTGGATACCAAACGCTAAAGATTCAGTTCACATTCTTTTGTTCCTGATACTTCACTGAAGAGCGATCTTTCTTGATGAAGCCTGCATTCCCATTTTTTATTTTATCTCGCTGCTGTAACCAAGTTTTGCTTGTTCTTCACACTTAAATATTTTGGACACATTAAACGTCATGATAATCTAAAGAAGACCGTCTTGGAAGGGTACATAATGGAAAAAAAGAAAGAGAGGAAGACCAAAGCGAAGATGGCTGCAACACATCGTTGATGATCTGCAAATGGATGCATCAGCAGGAAGCCATCTTGCTCACAACCGAGAGGCCTACAGGAGTGCTGTTAGGGGGACAAAGTTCCACAAGGGACATGCAAATGAATGAATGTTGAATGAATCACAGGAAAACTCTTGCAGGTAAAAATACAGAATAGGAAGACCGCAGTACGTGGGACTGGACAAGGCGAGAGACTGGGCAAGGTGGAGGTACAATGTATTGAACTTTCACTATGATCAAAGTACTCTCAACGTATGTTCCGTGTAAAAGAGATGGTACTCATTCTAACAACGACTTAGTGGAAACAGCTGTCAAAGAGCCCATTAACGAAGATAACCTCCCACTTCAGACTGACTCTCTTCACATCAAGGACGGCAGTTTAAGCAAACCTACATTCCATCCATAATAGAATCCTGGCCGCCATATTGTATCAGCGTGGTCATGCCCCACTGAGCACATTTCTGATTTCTTGAGCAGCATTTTCGGCCGCATGTACACAAAATGCCCTCTTTTCTGAAGGATACGACCCACGCTGTAATAATTTTCCATACGATCAAACTCTTTCAGTATCACACCTATCACATCTATCACACCTATCACATCTTTCTCTTTGATGTCTGCTCCCTCTACAACTCTGTTCTTCACAGCCTCTTAGCACTCCGCTATTTTCGTGGCAGAGACTCTCACCCGTCTATCACCACTAACACCATAATGGTTTTGCTCACTCCTGCACAACGGAGCTGCTACTCACACTAAATTCCTCCGAATTAAATGGCGAGTATTTTGATCAAATCTTGCGATCGGCATAGAAACTAAAGTGGGTCCCAGTTTTGTGTGCTTGTTTATGAGTTTTCTGGAAGCCAAATTATAGGAAACCTACACTGGCAGACTCCTAGAACACTATACGAAGTACATCAATGTACACTGTAGTTAAACATCGAAGTATCTCAGTCTTCTACAAACCTACCGACAGCCATACATATTTATTTTACACTTCCTCTAATCCTGAAACTTGCAGAAACTCCATCTCATACTCTCAGCTCCTCCATCTTGGATCCTATGCCAGGATGACTCGACTTTATGGATCAATCCAACAAATTTTCAGATTTTTTTCTTCATCGTCGTTATCCTGAAAAAGCCCTTCGGAAAACTTTCAACAGTATCCAGAAAATGAGTCGCAAAGAGACGTTCACAAAAATACCCGTAGCTTCATCTGACGGAGTTAAATTAGTGCTTCTCTTCCATTCTCGTGGCCAGATGATTAAGAAAATTCTCTTTCGCTATCTGTCACTACTACAGCTCGACCTTGACACCCGCCACATCTTCTCAGATCTTTCCATATTAGTCTATAAACATCTTCTCAAATCTTCACCTTTTAGCCTATAAACATCTTCTCAGATCTTCCCCTTTTAGTCTATAAACATCTTCTCTGATCTTACCCTTTTATTCTATAAACATCTTCTCTGATCTTCGCCTATTAGTCTATAAATATCTTCTCAGATCTTCGCCTATTAGCTTATAAACATCTTCTCTGATCTTCACCTATTAATCTATAAACATCTTCTCTGATACCCCCCTCCCAACTGCTATATAAACATCTTCTCTGATCTCTCCATATTAGTCTATAAACATCTTCTCTGATCTCCTCCTATTAGTCTATAAACATCTTCTCTGATCTTCCCCTTTTAGTCTATAAACATCTTCTCTGATCTCCCCGTATTAGTCTATAAACATCTTCTCTGGTCTCCCCATATTAGTCTATAAAAATCTTCTCTGTTCTCCTCATATTAGTCTATAAACATCTTCTCTGTTCTCCCCATATTAGTATATAAACATCTTCTCTGTTCTCCCCATATTAGTATATAAACATCTTCTCTGTTCTCCTCATATTAGTCTATAAACATCTTCTCTGGTCTCCCCATATTAGTCTATAAACATCTTCTCTGGTCTCCCCCTATTAGTCTATAAACATCTTCTCTGTTCTCCCCCTATTAGTCTATAAAACATCTTCTCTGTTCTCCCCCTATTAGTCTATAAAAATCTTCTCTGTTCTCCCCTAATTAGTCCATAAACATCTTCTCTGTTCTCCCCGTATTAGTCTATAAACATCTTCTCTAATCTCCCCCTATTAGTCTATAAACATCGTCTCTGATCTTACCCTTTTAGTCTATAAACATCTTCTCTGATCTCCCCGTATTAGTCTATAAACATCTTCTCTGGTCTCCCCATATTAGTCTATAAACATCTTCTCTGTTCTCCCCATATTAGTCTATAAACATCTTCTCTGTTCTCCCCATATTAGTCTATAAACATCTTCTCTGTTCTCCCCCTATTAGTCTATAAACATCTTCTCTGATCTCCTCATATTAGTCTATAAATATCTTCTCTGATCTCCGTCTATTAGTCTATAAACATCTTCTCGGATCTCCTTCTATTAGTCTATAAACATCTTCTCTGGTCTCCCCGTATTAGTCTATAAACATTTTCTCTGATCTCCCCGTATTAGTCTATAAACATCTTCTCTGTTCTCCCCGTATTAGTCTATAAACATCTTCTCTTATCTCCTCCTATTAGTCTATAAACATCTTCTCTGATCTCCGTCTATTAGTCTATAAACATCTTCTCGGATCTCCTTCTATTAGTCTATAAACATCTTCTCTGGTCTCCCCGTATTAGTCTATAAACATTTTCTCTGATCTCCCCGTATTAGTCTATAAACATCTTCTCTGTTCTCCCCGTATTAGTCTATAAACATCTTCTCTTATCTCCTCCTATTAGTCTATAAACATCTTCTCTGATCTCCCCGTATTAGTCTATAAACATCTTCTCTGATATCCTTCTATTATTCTATAAACATCTTCTCTGATCTCCCGCTATTAGTCTATAAACATCTTCTCTGATCTCCTCCTATTAGTCTATAAACATCTTCTCTGATCTCCCGCTATTAGTCTAGAAACGGAGACCAAATCTATGGACAACCTCGTCCGTAGCCATCTCAAGCGAGATCCTGCTTGTGTCGCTACCAGAAACTGCAAACGCTCTGGCTGTGTCACCTGTCCTGTGCTCTGGCAAACAAAATCGATTGTTTTCCCAAAAACTATCCTCACACTTCATTAGGGATTCACGTGTGAGTCCTGCAGCGGTATATATGCCACTGTGTGCAAACTGTATAGGATAACTTATAATGGATAAATTGGTCTCAGATTATGTGAACGCATACGGAAACATCTTTATGACATCTGACAATCTGGTGCTAACATCTGCCAACCTGCTGCTAACGTCTGCCAACCTGCTGCTAACATCTGCCAACCTGCTGCTAAGCTACTCTGTAATCATTTCAACGGCCTCAGCCACAAAGACACATCTGATTTTCTAGTAGCAATGTCATTCAGATATACAGAAGTCGCCTGGCGATTGATAACAGCTACATTCAGGAATACGGGACGCTGGAGCCGCACGGTTTGAACTAGAAATTCAGCTACACTTAACATTCCCTTACTTCACAATCATATTTCCTCTAAGTTCTACTCTATTATCACCAGTAATTTATATCCCAGGAACCCCCCCCCCCCCTCTCTTTTTTCCATTCCACTAGATTACAAAGCCTCTACACCAACCTTAAATTTCACTTACCTTTTTCTCGGCCAGATTACCGCTGTACCCCCTTTCCCCCCCCCCCCCCCCCCACTCCTCTCTCTCTTTTTCTCTGTCCCCACCCCCTCTTTACTACAACCTATCACATATCCCAAGTCTTCATGTAAGCATTCACAATACTCTACCACGCGCATTTCTGGGAGCACACCTGACAAAGCACAGTAAGTGCTCCATTTAACAAAAATGTTTTCCCACTCATATTTGTTGTATATCATTCTTGTGAATTTATATTTATCTTCTTGTCCTATTTCTTTGACTTGCATTCTTGATACGATTAAGGTGTAAACCAAAAGGCAACAGATGTGTGCTCATTGAATGAATAAAACTTTTCCTTGGTATTGTGCAGGCCTGTATGCACGTTGTGTGTACGTTGTGTGTACGTTGTGTGTACAGTCATGTTAATTAACTCATAAATTAGCTTGCCAAGTATGTTAGTTGAAAGCCAGTACTGGATGTGTACAGTATCTTGACTGTCTAGTCAGTACATGTGCACTTTGTGTACAGTATCTTGACTGTCTAGTCAGTACAGGTGCACTTTGTGTACAGTATCTTGACTGTCTAGTCAGTACAGGTGCACTTTGTGTACAGTATCTTGACTGTCTAGTCAGGAGAGGTGCCCTACATTATTCCTTACAAGGTTGCTCAGTATATCGTAATATGATGTTCGTACAACGTCCAACTAACATAACGTCATTTCACAAAGCGTATCGTGGACGTTATGCGGGGGATATTAGTATAAGAAAATATACAGGAAACGATATAATAATGTTCGAACTCTCGCCTTCTCAAACCACGACAAAGCACACAGGCTGCACGTAAAATGTGCATGTGACAACGAATTTAACCATAAAATCAAATCGCCATGAACGAGTCGCGGGATCATACTTTTGTTTGTTCTCTTCTTCTCCACCAAGCCCCGAATGAGCCAGCGGCCTTCAGTTCTACACCGCGATCTGCGAGAGAGCGCCCAGAACAATTGCCATTGTTTCGATTATGTGTCTCCCAGCACACATCCACAAATTACCACTTCCCCGCTAATGGAGCTGTATCGTTCTATCGTGCTGGAGCTGACAAACAAGTTCTTCCCACTTTTAAAATGTTCCTGTCCCGGGGCTTACGTTGTGCTATCCCCTGCTATATATTCCTATTTTATAGCAGTTACACAATGTTGTTATATTTACACAGCACAAGCACATTTTGTCATACTTTGTATAACAGCTTACATAGTTTATAGTTGTAACATGTATACGTGAATCTATGTCGGAGAAATGACGAATGCAGTAAAACTGGCTATAGCAATAAAGATAGACAGAGGTGTATGGTTCAGTTTTACAAACAGATTTTTTAAAAGGGATGAAAATGGGCAGAAATAAGAATGGCAGAAAATAAAAATGAAGAAGATACAACAATCCAGTATTTTGGCAAACGCCATTTTCAAAGGTCACATTAAAAAGAACACAACAGAATCATCCCCACTTTTCTCAGCCTTTCTGTCTTTTTTTGTTTTGTTTTGTAAAACTGAACCAAACACTTCTATTTACTTTGTTAAACAGTGATATAATATTTTTTTTTTTGTACTTTAAAGTTACATTTTACAGAAGTCATAACTTTGTAGAACTTACACAGAACAATCAAAGTTGTATATCCTTCACGTAGAAAAAAAAAACTTCCCAGACATGCACATACAACGCCGACATCCATGCAAGCCCCTCCCAGTTATATATACACATACACACACACACACAACCCCCTTCCTTTTTGAAATACACATAAAATGCTGACATTTTCACATACACATAAAATGCTGACATTTTCACATACACATAAAGTGCTGACATTTTCACATATACATAAAGTGCTGACATTTTCACATACACATAAAATACTGACATTTTCACATATACATAAAATACTGACATTTTCACATACACATAAAATACTGACATTTTCACATACACATAAAATGCTGACATTTTCACATACACATAAAGTGCTGACATTTTCACATACACATAAAATGTTGACATTTTCACATACACATAAAATGTTGACATTTTCACATACACATAAAGTGCTGACATTTTCACATACACATAAAGTGCTGACATTTTCACATACACATAAAATGGTGATATCCACATACGTTCCTCGCAGACAAACAGATGCAGACATGTTGCACCCAACTCTCCCCAACAAATACACCCACAAACTCAATGAAGGTGACAGAAAGCATCTACACTCACGACATCTGGTGTTTGTGTAATCTGGTGACGTCATCAATATTTGTGTAGGTGGGGTTGGTCAGCAGATGTGAATCCATCCATTCAATGTGGACGGTCAGTTTGTTGTCTTCTGCTTCGATAAATGGACAGTCTGGGTCCTTCAACTGCCGGAAGATACAATCATAAAACTGCAGACAATCGGAACTAGATAACATGTGCAGCGTTTGTAATGATAAAAGGGTCACAAAAGGAGTAAAAACAATGGCGGACTGTATAGATGATACCACACATCTAGGAGTATGAGAAGCAGATGGCTGGGTTAGAGGTTGGGAGCAGATTTGAGGGCAGCAGACACAGAGCTGATCAAGACCCTTTTTACCCTCATCTTAGTGCTGTCCAGGCAGCAGGCACTTTTGTCCTGACACACAGGGTGAGGATCGACCTGTTTCCAGTTGTGGTGAAGTCTATCGCGTGCTCTGCTTCCATGGTATTACCTACAAGAGGTCAAAAGCATGAGGCCTTAATCCACTCCCCATCCGACGCAAAGTCTGAGATTCAATATTTTAGCCTTCTCATCATAAAACACAGATTCATGTCCAGATAATAATAATAATAATAATAATAGATTCATGTCCAGATAGTAATAATAATAATGATGATGATGATGATGATGATGATGGTGATGATGACGACGACGACGACGACTGCACTGATAATGATACAAACAAATGCAGATTATACATTAAATGTACTCGAAGTAGAGAAGCTTCCCCTAAGATCACTTGACAGCCATGATAAGATTGAATGTTTGTAGCCTGGTGCCCGGCCAGACATGTCACGTGATTTACTGGAAATCTCTAGGAATATAAAGCTCTCACGCTCTGACATAGACCAATAAAGTTTATTGCTTCTGTTCTTCCAGCTTTCTGTTTGCTAACATTTGTACGATAAACAAGGGGACTGAATTCTTCCCAATCACTGGCAGCACTTCGAGTATTATGGTTCTTGGATGCAGAACTACTTGTACGGTCATGTACCGACTTGGGCCTTGGTCAAATTCCCAAGGAAGGAGAAAGAATAAAGAATTTGACAGTAGCACTGCAATTATTTTGAAGAATTTAATATTATTTATTTCTCATATATATTCTTGCACTGTTGCTCAAATTTACTGCAACTGTAGTTATCGATTAATTATGCGTCGCCACTTCAACATTCCAATTTTAAATAGATCCAAAATGGAAGAAATATTTGCCGAACACAATTCGGAATCGATTATTCGGCACATGCCTACTTTATTTCCCTACATAGCTCCATAAATAGAAATGCTTTCGTCAAGTCTATGTCCTGTTTACACGAAGCTCCTGATGAGATTCTGTCGCCAGACAAGTTATCTGACACGCCTGGAGGAAGAGAGAGAGAGAGAGAGAGAGAGAGAGAGAGAGAGAGAGAGAGAGAGAGAGAGAAACGAAAAGTTCCAGGGTGATAATGACAAGTTTCGTTGCCGTTTACCACAGAAAAGAAGTTATTTTTTTGCTCTATTTTTCTCCCATCATCAACTTCCGTTCTTGTCAGTGATAGTTCCGTTCTCATTAGTGCTATTTCCCTTCTCATTAGTGCTACTTCCGTTCTAATCTGTGCTACTTCCGTTCTAATTACTGCTACTTCCGTTCTAATTACTGCTACTTCCGTTCTAATTACTGCTACTTCCGTTATAATTACTGCTACTTCGGTTCTCATCAGTATTGTTTCTGTTCTCATCAGTATATTTAGTTTATCATCCTCATCTCTGTCTCACCTTTCTGCACCCAATCCCTTTTTTTTCCATCTGCCATTCCTTTCATTCACTTTCACCATCGTTAAAAGGTACTGAAAATAGCAGATATCAGCAGCAGTACAACATGACAGCATCAGGATGAAAGATTAAGTTTGTCTGGTCTAAACCTGCGTCCCATCTCGTGAGGTTTTATTTTGCTCTGTGTATTTTTTGTTTTAATACAGGTAAAATCGCCATATTCTTTAAAATACAAAATATAAAAAAAAGTCAGACAAGTTCTAACCAAAAGGGAGAGTTCCAGAGATAAAAGAAAGACACGTTGCCGGATCGATAAATGGCACATGAAGCAGAACTGATGTCTATTATTACGGCAGCAAAAAACCGATCATTCATAACGTCCACGCGAGTCTACCCACCAACAACCACCCAAGCGGCAGTCGACTCCATGCTATCGTTCGTGAATGGAAAGCGATTTATAATCGTCTTATCCTGGATTCGCATTTTTCTCTTGGTGAGAATCACAATAAAAGAAATTTTTAGTTCGTGAAGGATGTGTGCTGGTGTGTAATTTCAGTTTTCATAACCACTCTTACAGAAGAATGCGAGAAATGAGTAATATATCAAGATTAATAGTCGTGCAAATACGAATGAAAAAAATTCGATGGAAAAATTACAAGGAGGGAATGTTGTACAGGAAATGAAAGGGAAATAACTCGAGCATAGAAGTAATAATAAATATGGAAGACGGTATGATCACGCTTGTGAGAGATTTAACTAGTATAAATCAGTTTAGTTTGTACGAGGAAAAGTGAAGTGAGTTTGTCGAGCACGTACAAACTGGCGACCTGGCGTGGCTGGCGTGCTGGCGTCAGAACATGCCCTCTAAAAGAGTGAACTATATCCAGGAACAATTTTTTTTATAAATAGGAAACAACGAGACTTTCGTACGGTAAAGTAAGAGAACAAATTTTGTAGGATTATATCTCGAAGAAATCGTAGACAAAGCACTTTAGTGAGACCTGAGAGAAAGAAAAATCACGAGAGAACTACCTGGGATTCGAACCCGGACTCCGGTAGGACGAGCAACCGTCTAGCCACGAGAGAACAGCGTACTAACCAAATGAGCCATCTATCACCTCTTTCATTTCCTGTACAACATTCCCTCCACGTAATTTTTGCCATGAATTCTTTTCATTATTATTTGTACGACTATTAATCTTGATACATTACTCCTTTCTTCACATTCTTCTGTATGAGTTGTTATAAAAACTGAAATTACACACTAACGAACTGAGCTAACCAGCATCTGTAGCTGTCCTCTCGTGGCTAGTCAGCTGCTCGTCCTACCTGAGTCAGTGTCCTGTATCCAGGGCTAGGACACCACATCTGGCGACAAGATTTACATGTGACCATGAACAGGTTTTTCTCTGTAGTGATAAGATCAA
Source organism: Achatina immaculata (assembly GCA_009760885.1). Classification (NCBI taxonomy): domain Eukaryota; kingdom Metazoa; phylum Mollusca; class Gastropoda; order Stylommatophora; family Achatinidae; genus Lissachatina; species Lissachatina immaculata. The sequence goes on from CM019716.1 coordinate 45,744,364, forward strand.
CAACAAGCCATGATTAACCGCTTTCAGTAAACCGACAGTGATAAGATCAACAACAAGCCATTATGAACAGCTTTCAGTAAACCTACAGTGATAAGATCACCGACAAGCCATGATGAACAGCTTTCAGTAAACCTGCAGTGATAAGATCAACAACAAGCCATTATGAACAGCTTTCAGTAAACCTACAGTGATAAGATCAGCCGACAAGCCATGATGAACAGCTTTCAGTAAACCTGCAGTGATAAGATCAACAACAAGACATTATGATCAGCTTTTAATAAACCTACAGTTATAATGAATGAAGAGAAAAGAATGATGGAAGGATTTAGAGAATCGCAGAGCTGCATCATCTCCAGTGTTGGGATTAGACTTGGTGAAGCTCTAAACTATAAAGCTTGGAGCACCTTTGTTGAAAATATACACCAGATGGTCCCAGAAAGGTCTTGCCGATTGTAAGGCCCTAAACTGTAAAACTTGGAACACCTTTATTAAAAAAAATATGCTAGAAAAAGGCCCCAGAGAGGCCCTGCAGATTGTGAGGCCCTAAGTCATAAAGCTTGTAGCACCTTTATTAAAAACTCACACTTTAAGGTCTCAGAGAGGCCCTGCAGATTGTGAGACGATAAACTGTAGCTTGTTTAGCTCGTGTGTCTGGGCACCTGTGACGTGACCTGAAATGTTGATTGATTTGTTTGTTTTGTATCCACTATCATCCACAGTTTATCTGTTTATAGATCAGTGCAGGTTATCGACAGATAGTTGGATTAGTAAAATAGATAAGTTTGGAAGATGTGCTCCAGCTTATCCGTCACTCACTTAACATAGGCCGGCTCCAGGCCGAGATAAGTGCTGCACTGGGTGGTGACTGTTTAGTCGATAACCATCCAAAGATGGATGGATGGGTGGATGGATGCATGGACGGATGGGTGGATGCATGGATGGATGGATGGATGGATGAATGCATGGATGGATGGATGCATGCATGCATGCATGGATGGATTAGAAGATCTGGATTAAGAAATATAAATGAAAACTTGTATATTTTGTACACAAGTGGATATTGTACAAATCTTATGTATTTTGTACACAAGTGGATATTGTACAAATCTTGCCTATATTCTGTATACAAGTGGATGTACAAATCTTGTGTACTCTGTACAGGGCTTGGTGGCAATGAATCCTGGGAAAATTGCTCTGACCAGCGTGGCTGACAGAACTAGGAACAAGATTAATGACACCCCAAGGAAAAAAAAACCTAGCCAGAAAATGAGAAAAAATCTGGCGAGACTAGCTTACTTTTTGTCTCCATTGGTTCGCCTTCTAGAAATGGTTGCTTTCTATGGCAACATTTGTTTTCGAGCGGATACAAAGAATCTGATGAGAGAATTATACCACGGATTATCAGATATTATCAGAAGCTTTGTGTCAGACTGAGAAAATAACGTGGCCGCAGGCGTGCTTGATCAATAATTACTGTATTACAACAGGGGGGTATTCTATGCCAGATTGTACTCAGAAAAGAGCTCCATACTTTACCAAACCGTTGTATACAAATAGTTGACGAAAATAGCACGAAATATCTGAATTGGCAACTAATAATATAAAAACCTGGAATACACTGTCATATATTGTCTTAAATACTTCTTACATAAAGTTCGACTAAAATAATGTTATTAATTATGGGCATGCAAATGATACGGTCTGTGTAATTTATTTCTAGATATATGTGAAATCCAGGTCGCAGTATACGGGACAAAACGGCAGACTATATGTTGCTTTCGCAAGGTCTGCACCGACAGGTCGAAAATAAAAACCTGGACGTGAAGAGAAAGTAGTGACCATCTTGGCCTGTGAGAAAAAAACCTGTTACCTCCCTTTCAACCGCGTGGTCAGATGGTTAAGAAAATTCTTTATCACCATCTGCCACTAATCCAACTCGACCCCGAAACTCGCGACATTTTCTCTGATCCACCCCTATAAGAATGCAAACGTGAAACAAATCTTAAGGACATCCTCGTCCAGAGCCACGTGAAGCGGAACCATGCATATGTTGACACCTCCCCCACCCCCTTTTTTTTTCGCTGCGTTACCTGCCCGGTGGTCTGGGAAATGAAAAGGATCACCTTTCCCAAAACTATCCTCATCTCCATGAGGGATTCACATGCGAGTCCCACAGTATGATATCTGTCATTGTATGCAAAAGATGCAGGATAATTTATATTGGTGAAACTGGCCTCAGATTGGGAGACTGCATGCAGAAATATCTGTACGATATCACCCAGCATGGTTCAAAACCAGTCCCGAATCATTTCAATGGCGCCAACCACAGAGGGAAATCTGATTTTCTGGTAACAGTCATCAAGCAATGTCACGCTGATGACAGAAGCCGCCTAGCGCTTGAGAACCGCTACATTCAGGAATATGGGACGCTAGACCTACACGGTTTGAACTCGCTATTCAGCTACACCTAATATTCTCCTCTGCCACAATCATAATCCATCCCTACTAAGTTCAACTCCCTTCTCACTTGTTACACATAGTTCAGAACCTCTTCATAGCATCACAATACACTCCCTCTACCCCAACTATAATCATCTAGTTCCCCTTCACTGATAGGTTGCCATTGTATCACTCTCTCTCCCCTCCATGTTTCCCTCACCCACCACCCTCCGTTACGACCCACCTATCACACATCACAAGTCTCCATTTAAATACTCTCTACATTCCACTATGCGCATTTCTGACACACAGCGTCGGACAAGCCACAGCTTCTTACAAGTTACAGCTAAGTGCTCTATTCATCTTATTTCATTTTTTTTCTTTTTTTAAAACATGGCATTCATGTAAATTGTATTTCCTCTCTCCAGTTCTTCGTCCTGTGTGTTTTTGCATGATTAATAGATAAAGCAGATAAAGACTACAGGAAAACTGTATGATTAATGCTCACGCCGAAACTGTGTACTCATTAAGTAATAAAACTGTTCCTACTTTTTTCCTAGTTTATACATCTTGGTCGGTCATGTTGACATTAAGCAGACTGGTAAACACAGCACAAGTCGTATAATGCTGGCAGAACCTGGAAATGTGAACCCGGTTATCTTTCCTTAGTTATCTTTCCTTGGTTATCTTTCCTTGTGCATTAATCTGTGTGGTAAGGAAGATCAAAAAAAAAAAAAAAAGGCAACCTCAGTGACTGTAACAATTGGAGAGGAGTAACCTTAATATCAGTTGTGTCAAAAGTATTTTGCAAGGTCATTTTGAATAGACTTAAAGATATAGTGGATACTGCAATGAGAAAAGAACAAGCAGGATTTCGAAAAGGGAGAAGCTGTCTCGACCAGATCTTTACTCTCAGAATAATACTTGAAGAACATATTGAAGAGTAGAAACCATTAATACTGAACTTCATAGACTTTAAAAAGGCATTTGATAGCATACACAGAGATTCATTACGGAGAATTTTAATTCTATATGGAATACCATCTAAAATTGTCAACATCATTAAGGACTTCTGCAATGAATATGTTTGTGCAGTCAAGACAGAAGAAGGGATGAGTGATTGGTTCCAGATTGAAACAGGTGTGAAACAAGGATGTGTACTGTCTCCTTTGCTTTTTGGAATTACGGTAGACTTCATAATGAAAAAATGCTGCACAGGTAACACAGGTATTGACTGGGTACATGGGACCCAACTAGAAGATCTTGATTTTGCTGATGACATAACTCTTATCAGTGACAATGTGAATTCCATGCAATAAAAAACAGATATCCTGTCTTCACTAGCTAACAAAATAGGACTTGAAATTAACAAGGATGAAACAAAAATAATGAAACTTCCCATTAATCAAAATGGAAAAATACACATAGAAGGGACAGATATTGAAGAAGTCAATCAATTTGCATACCTTGGCAGCTACATAGATCAGGATGGTGACACTAGAAAGGAAGTTAGAATCAGAATTGCAAAAGCAGCAACGATCTTCAAGAATCTTGAGAACATATGGAATTCAAAAGTTATAAGCACAAAAACCAAGTTAACACTATTCAATTCAAATGTAATATCCACCCTCATTTATGGATGCGAAAGCTGGAAAACAACTAAAGAAATAGACAAGAAATTAGACTCTTTTGAAAACAAATGCCTAAGGAAAATACTCGGCTTCAAGTGGAACGAATTTAAGAACAATGTAGAGATAAGACAGATGACTGAACAACAACCAGTCTCATGGGTGATCAGGAGAAGGAGATGGACATATGTTGGTCACTTGATGAGAAGAAATGATCAGAGAATCCCAAAACAAGCTATCAAGTGGAACACAACAGGTCAAAGAAAAAGAGGCAGATCGCGTGAAACTCTGAAGAGAACACTGTTAAAAGAGGCCAAATTAACAGGCATAAAATTCCTTGATGAGGTTGAAAGACTCGCCGAGGACAGGAAAAATTGGTGAACTACTTTGCGAGCCCTATCTGACGTTTAACGACACAGGAAGGATATAAGATATAAGATAAGATAAGGAAGATACCCGTTCTCTTATTTAGACGTACGCCGTCCCTACCCGAAGACATATAAATTCTATCTAGACGTACGCCGTCTCTACCTAAATACATATAGTTCTATCTAGACGTACGCTGTCTCTACCTGAAGACATATAGTTGTTCTGTATCGACGTAGCCGTCCCTACCCGAAGACATATATTTCTGACACTGAATCTCACACGAAACAACGTGACCTGCTAACCTTCCCATTAACTTAACTTTAACCGGATGTTCAAGGTTTGCAGTTTGTACACATGTTCCAAATTTATGAATATTTGCCTTTTAGTAATGTTTTAAATCGTTTTAGTTCTAGGTAGCCGTATGTTTCACGTGACCTTCCTGTCTGAGATCTAGATAGCCGTATGTTTCACGTGACCTTCCTGTCTGAGATCTAGACAGACGTATGTTTCACGTGACCTTCCTGTCTGAGATCTAGACAGACTTATGTTTCACGTGACCTTCCTGTCTGAGATCTAGACAGACGTATGTTTCACGTGACCTTCCTGTCTGAGATCTAGACAGACTTATGTTTCACGTGACCTTCCTGTCTGAGATCTAGACAGACTTATGTTTCACGTGACCTTCCTGTCTGAGATCTAGACAGACGTATGTTTCACGTGACCTTCCTGTCTGAGATCTAGACAGACTTATGTTTCACGTGACCTTCCTGTCTGAGATCTAGACAGACGTATGTTTCACGTGACCTTCCTGTCTGAGATCTAGACAGACGTATGTTTCACGTGACCTTCCTGTCTGAGATCTAGACAGACGTATGTTTCACGTGACCTTCCTGTCTGAGATCTAGACAGACGTATGTTTCACGTGACATTCTTGTCTGAGATCTAGACAGACGTATGTTTCACATGACCTTCTTGTCTGAGATCTAGACAGACGTATGTTTCACATGACCTTCTTGTCTGAGATCTAGACAGCCGTATGTTTCACGTGACCTTCCTGTCTGAGATCTAGACAGCCGTATGTTTCACATGACCTTCCTGTCTGAGATCTAGACAAACGTATGTTTCACATGATCTCCCTGTTTATGCACTGAATTCTGATAAATAGAGTGCAGGACTGTCATTTGCATAATTAAACCTGTTGCCTGGAAACGAACCTGATTAGAAGAAAAGGTCTTTCTGTCATTTCTTCTTACGGTGTATGTGCTTAAGGCTGGGGTGAAGAGGGCGGGGCTGTTTCATGCCAGGCCCGTCACACAAAAACAATTTTTTCGTATAAATTAACAATTCATGTATTTTTTTTCTTCAGCAGTGGAGATTTTTTTCAGGTACACACCAGAAAGCCCCCTGGGTCAACCCACAAGAAAGGCTCCGGGGTCAAACCACCAGAAATCCCCGGGGTCCACCCACCAGAAATCCCCGTGGTCCACCCACCAGAAATCCCCGGGGTCCACCCACCAGAAATCCCCGGCGTCCACCTACCAGAAATCCCCGTGGTCCACCCACCAGAAATCCCCGTGGTCCACCCACCAGAAATCCCCGGGGTCCATCCACCCAGAAATCCCCGTGGTCCACCCACCAGAAATCCCCGGGGTCCATCCACCCAGAAATCCCCGGGGTCCACCCACCAGAAATTACCGGCGTCCACCCACCAGAAATCCCCGTGGTCCACCCACCAGAAATCCCCGGGGTCCACCCACCAGAAATCCCCGGGGTCCACCCACCAGAAATCCCCGTGGTCCACCCACCAGAAATCCCCGGCGTCCACCCACCAGAAATCCCCGTGGTCCACCCACCAGAAATCCCCGGCGTCCACCCACCAGAAATCCCCGTGGTCCACCCACCAGAAATCCCCGGCGTCCACCCACCAGAAATCCCCGGCGTCCACCTACCAGAAATCCCCGGCGTCCACCTACCAGAAATCCCCGTGGACACCCACCAGAAATCCCCGGGGTCCATCCACCCAGAAATCCCCGGGGCCACCCACCAGAAAGGCCCCGGCGTCCACCTACCAGAAATCCCCGTGGTCCACCCACCAGAAAGGCCCCGTGGTCCACTCACCAGAAAGGCCCCGTGGTCCACTCACCAGAAAGGCCCCGGGGTCCACTCACCAGAAAGCCCCCAGGGTCCACTCACCAGAAAGGCCCCGGGGTCCACTCACCAGAAAGCCCCCAGGGTCCACTCACCAGAAAGCCCCCAGGGTCCACTCACCAGAAAGCTCCCAGGGTCCACTCACCAGAAAGGCCCCGGGGTCCACTCACCAGAAAGCCCCCAGGGTCCACTCACCAGAAAGGCCCCGTGGTCCACCCACCAAAAAGGCCCCATGATCCACCCACCAAAAAAAGGCCCCGTGGTCCACTCACCAGAAAGGCCCCGGGGTCCACTCACCAGAAAGCCCCCAGGGTCCACTCACCAGAAAGCCCCCAGGGTCCACTCACCAGAAAGCCCCCAGGGTCCACTCACCAGAAAGGCCCCATGATCCACCCACCAAAAAAAGGCCCCGTGGTCCACCCAGCCTCTAAAAATGGGTACCAGAGAAACCTTGGAAGATAAAAGCTGCCAGGCGTGATATTGACCATATCACACTTTTATGTGCCGAAGGTCTTGGAAATACACTGTATCCCCAATATGCCTTAATGGTTTGGAAAGGGGGATTTTATCTTTTACCTGTTGTTTTTTAATCATGGTAGTTGTCACCATATCTCTTATTGTTTTAGTTATCAGTGACTTGTAAATTTCACGCAAGGAAATGTCCCCCCCCCCTATATATATATATATATATATATATATATAGATTCTGCCACTTTGGGGTAGCAGTAAATGCTTTCGGTAGAGACAATCCCCTTTAATGAGATGAATCCAAAATTGGATCTTTAAATGGCATGTCTAAGAAACAAAACTGACAAACGAATCCAACTTAAACTAGGCATCACCACAAATTTTAACTTTAAAAGACAAGAAATGGCTAAAGGGACAAAGTAAAGAAACGCCAACAAACAAAAGCTTTAGACTTCAAACTTAAACCGTATAAAATATTCATGGGAAATCAAGCCTGCCATCAGTAAGTGTTACAGAAACTTCAATTTAGAACAAAAAGAGCAATTAGGACCTGAATTTGGACAAGGAAGAAAAATAACGAATAGATAAATAGCAACCGATTTCATGTAGGATAGAAATGTAACCATAGAAACCAACCCATTTTTAGACTGGGCAAAGTAAACATGGAGGCAAGTCAGCTGCAAGAGTGTCCAGAATTTTCTTTAATTTGCGACTAGTTTTTTTTTTTTTAACTGGCTAATCCTGTTTCTCATTCTCTCATATTCTAAAACTCCTATTTGTATTCGATTTCTTAGCACTTTTAAGTAGTCTGGCGGAATGACACGTATAAATAAAGTGTTCAGTGCTGGAAGAGAAGATCGGTGTTATTTGGGGGGGGGGGGGGTGGGGGGGGGGGGCAGACGTCCAAATTTCCATATTATTTTGGCCTCAAAATGAAGGTGGCTAACAGGGGCAGCTAACTCTAGTACAAGACGTCTCGTTCTACCCTTATTATAGACCTCTTTCTCTCTCTCTCTCTCTCTCTCTCTCTCTCTCTCTCTCTCTCTGCTTTTTCCTAATTTAATTTGTATATTTGTACTAAATCAAGTGTGTTGGAAGAATGAAAGATGGAGTGATGAAGGGGAGAATGTAAGACGAGCCTGCGTGCCCAATTCTTTACCCTTGAAAAATAAAGATTATTCATTCATTCATTCTCTCCTGAGATTTTCTTTGGTAAATGATGACCAGGAAGCAGATGACGGGGAAGTGCTGAAATAAAATGAAATTTGATGATACAAGGCAACAGTTCTGAGACTGTCATGTTGCTGAAAGTTGAAAGTAAAAATGCATTTCTTTTTCAAGCAGTGCCCAGTTTTGGCCTGTCTCATGTAGCCCCCAGTTTTGGCCTGTCTCATGTAGCCCCCACTTTTGGCCTGTCTCATGTAGCCCCCACTTTTGGCCTGTCTCATGTAGCCCCCACTTTTGGCCTGTCTCATGTAGCCGCCAGTTTTGGCCTGTCTCATGTAGCCCCCACTTTTGGCCTGTCTCATGTAGCCCCCAGTTTTTGCCTGTCTCATGTAGCCCCCAGTTTTTGCCTGTCTCATGTAGCCCCCAGTTTTGGCCTGTCTCATGTAGCCCCCAGTTTTGGCCTGTTTCATGTAGCCCCCAGTTTTTGTCTGTCTCATGTAGCCCCCACTTTTGGCCTGTCTCATGTAGCCCCCAGTTTTGGCCTGTCTCATGTAGCCCCCAGTTTTGGCCTGTCTCATGCAGTCCCAAGTTTTGGCCTGTCTCATGCAGTCCCCATTTTGGAATGATCTCATTGAAGGGGACAGTCTCTACTGAATGCATTCAATGATACCCCAAAGTGGCAGAATTTATACACAAGTGGATAGAAGTACTGGATGTGAGACTTTCGTCTGAGACAGACATAAATACTGCCAAAATAGACAGACTGACATTTAGCTATACGAAGAGACAGACAATTGGCCGACAGACAGACATACATCCAACTTGACCGATAAATAGACATGCATTCAGCTTGCCAGTAAAGAAACATCCAGCTTGGCCGGTAGTCAGACAAATATCCAGTTCGGCTGACAGACAGACAGACATTCAACTTGGTCAGAGAGACATCCAGCTTGGCTCATAGTCAAACAGACATTCATCTTCTCTGATAGACAGACAGACATCCAGCTTGGCTGCTAGACAGACAGACATCCATTTTGGTCGATAGTCAGACTGTAACAGTATATTGGAAAATTCCTTGTCAAATGGATATAATCCAGGTAATTTTAATATTTTGACTATTTGATTGTTTAGAAAATGGAATGTAAGAAGTATGTATGAGGGAAAGTATCAAATATTAAATGACGAGATGAAAAGAACGGGGATACACATTTTGGGAATCTGCGAACATCGATGGAAAGGGCGAGAATAATATCTTTATATACTCTGGTGGAGGTTCTAAGGACTGTTATTGCCGGAGGTGGGGTGGAGGATACGCTCTCCACTCTAACGGCGTGCGTCTCAAATAGACTCTAACAGTCAAGTCCAGCTCGAGGCCTTCTCGTGGCAGAATTGTTTAAACAGACAGGAGAAGGGGCGAAGGCGAATATCTGGCGCCTGAAAACCTGACGCTTCGGGTAGATGAGAGTCATGTTTGGTAGCTCATCTACCGCTGCTGGCGAGATTCTTCAGCTGCCGTGCGTGGAGTGGGGCTCCTCCCCGCCAGTGAAGAAAGGTACGAATGGGGTTGCCGCGCGGCACCACTGTGGAAAAGGTGAAAGAAAGGACTAAGCGAAGTAAACAGTAGTCAAATCACGGCATCTCTGGTCTGGACGTCGGCCACATCCTATGTGCACTCATATCGGGCGAAATGCCTGAACCGGCTTAACCCAGAGGTTAAGACACTTCTGGCGAGAATTTCGGATGCCGCGCGTGGAGTGAAACTCCTCCCGGCCAAGGAAGAAAATGCGGAAAAGCAATTAGGGTTGCTGTGTGGCGCAGATGTGAAATGGTGATAGAAAGGATAAAGTGAAGCTTAATCGATATGTCCAGTAGTATCGCGGCGAGAGCTAGTCATACTATGGCGCCTCTGCTCTAGAGGCCGGCCATGTCCGAAATACACCAATACTGGTGAAATATACCTAGACCGGCTTACACCAGGGGTGAACTTGATGGCTACGCATGTCACGGTACCTTTGCTCTAGAGGTGGGTCACGTCCCAAACACGCCCATCTCTCTCTCTCTCTCTCTCTGAACCTTAAGTGCCCAGGGCACATGGGGCTTCTGCAAGGGTTTTCCACAAATGCCTGTCCTTCGCCTTTTTTTCTGCTCTTGCCCAGGTAAGCCCTCTATTGCTCAACATTCTTTCTGTTGTTCTTCTCCATGTCTCTTTTGGTCTACCCTTACTTCTGTTCCCCTGTGGTGTCCATTCCATACTGGGATAATATGCCTAAACCTGTTCACCCCAGGGGTGAAAGTCACTAGTGGCGAGGATTCGTCCTCCTGGACAAAAGCTCCATCCTGATCACAACTAGGAAGGGTAGCGGCCACGACCACAAAATGCTGAAGTCGGAGACACTGGACCAGGGCAGTCTAGATAGGCAACCACCTCTCACCCGGCGGGGATGTTTGTGTATCCTAATCACGCTGAGGTTTTCTGGTGAGAAATTCCAACGCTGGACTGGATGGGAAACACATCTCACCCGGCGGTGATACACGGGTATCTCAAAACACGTCGAGGTTTTCCGGTGAGAAAGTCCAACTCTAGATTAAACTGGTGGAACGAAAACCACGGTGTCACGCAATCCCGCTTCCGAGACCCACCAAGAATACAGGCTCAAGCCCTGCGATACTCTGAACCTCTTGTGGTCCTCTCGGGACCTAGACATTTCCTAGAAATGTAACAATCATCCAGACATATGCACCTACATCAGCAGCAGAAGAAGAGGAACTGCAAACGACGATAGGTCTAACAGGTACCGAAAAATGATATTGTATTAATAATGGGGGATTTTAATGCAAAGATTGGTACAGAAAGAACAGAAGATGAAGAATATGTTGTAGGGAAATTTAGCATAGGACATAGAAATGAGGCGGGTGACAATCTAATGGCGTTTTGCATGGAAAATGAGCTAGTGATTGATACACAATTTTTAAACAACATCCAAGAAGACTTTACACATGGACATCACATGATGGGAAAACCAAGAATCAAATAGATTACATTTTAGTGCAAAGAAGGTGGAGATCACGGATAACATCAGCAAAAACTTTACCAGGTGCTGATTGTGACACGGACCATGAGTTATTAATAGCAGACATGAAGATAAAGATAAAAAAGACAGTTACGGTATCAAGACCACTCCGCTTTGATCTTACAAATATACCAGAACAATACGGTATAGAAGTGAAGAACCGTTTCGAAATCCTGATGGATGTACAGGAGGAGATGACACCAGATGAATTGGCTACGCAGGCCAGAGATATCTTAATAACAACAGCTAAAGACATGGTTCCAGTAAAGAAAACACAAAAGAATGGATGGAATACAGCAGCCACATTAGAACTCATAAAGCAACGTAGAGAAATGAAGACGCATTGGAAAGTGACAAACAGCAACAAAGAGGAATATAAATCTTTAACAAAAGAAGTATGAAGAAACATAAGAAAAGACAAAAAACAATACATACAAGATTGTTGTGAAAGAATAGAAGGACATCAGAAGTGTGGAAGAGATAGTTAAATGTTTAAAGAAATGAAGACATTGACGAGAAATGCTACACCTAAATTAAATGTAATTTGTGACGAGATGGGGAATACCTTGACAGAGACAGAGGAAATTCTAGAAAGATGGAAGGAATATTGCAGAGGAATGTATGAAACAACCGACTGTGAAAGCAGAAATCAACAGTGTGAATTATTATTGGAAGAGAAAGAACCCGAACCGACAACATAAAAAGTTTTATGGGCAATAAAGAATCTAAAAAATGGTAAATCACCAGAATATGATGAGATAACAGCTGAAATTATTAAAGCAGGAAGAAAGGAAAGTGCAATAATCTATCATGCACTATGTAAAAAGACATGGCATTCAGGTATTTGGCCAAAAGAATGGAAAAATATAATTAATATCCTGTAATATTCATACCACTGCCAAAAAAGGGTAACTTGAAATTATGCACAAACTACAGAACTGTTCCCTGATTAGTCATGCCAGTAAAATTCTGTTAAAATCATAATGGGTAGACTTCGTAAGAAAACAGAAGAAGAAGTCAATATGGTCCAAGTTGGTTTCAGGCAAGGAAGAGGATCAAGAGATCATATATTCAATATAAGATTAATAGAGAAATGCAGAGAGTTTAATGTGAATCTATATTTATCATTTATAGACTACTCAAAGGCATTTGATTGTATACAACACCAGAAACTTTGGGAAATAATGGGAAAAATGGGATTTCCAACACATTTGATACAATTAACATCACTGCTGTATCTAGACCAACAAGCAGCAGTTAGAATAAATGGTGAAACAACAATTTGGTTAGACATAAAACAAAGGGTCCGTCAGTGATGCATATTGTCGCCTTACTTATTTAACTTGTATACTGAAAATACAATGAGGAATGTTAGAGAAGATGTAGATAAAGAATATTACGATGCCATAACAATTGGAGGTTATGAAATATCAGAGATTAGATATGCTGATGACACAGTATTACTGTCCACAACACGAAAAGGAATGGAAAAACTAATTATGTCAGTCCGTAAGAATAGTGAAAAGCAAAATCTTTATCTTAATGCGAAGAAAACTAAATTGATGACAACTGACAAAACAAACAAGGCAGCTGAAATATGTATCAATGAGGAAAAACTGGAAGAAGTGGAAAGTTTTGAATATCTTGGATCACTGCTAACTAATAATGGAGATACAATGAGGGAAATTAAAAGGAGGACATCTATTGCTCTTCAGAAAGTAAAACAACTAAAGAATCTGTGGAGAGGAACAGACAGAAACACAAAAATAAGATTTTTACGGGCATGCATCTTTTCCATCCCAACATATGCCTGTGAGACCTGGACACTTAACAAAACAGCTGAGAAACACATAAATGTCTTTGAATGTAAATGCTACAGAAGAGTTCTCGAAATATCGTGGACACAAAAAGAACAAATATATCTATACTACAAGAGATTAATATTGAAGAAGGCTGGCTAGTAAAGAGGATTAAAGAGAGAAAACTGAAATATTTTGGACACATTAAACGTCATGATAATCTAGAGAAGACCGTATTGGAAGGATACATAAAAGGAAGAAGAAAGAGAGGAAGACCAAGGCGAAGATGGCTACAAGACATCGTTGATAATCTGCAAATGGATGCATCAGCAGCAGGTCATCTTGCTCACAACCGAGAGGCCTACAGGAGTGATGTTACGGAGGCAAAGTTTCACAAGGGACATGCAAATGGATGAATGAATTTGATTAAATCCATTGGTATTTTTCTTGTAGAAGAATTGAAGGAAAGGTCAGGTTGACACGCTAAATTCCATGAGATGTCTGATTATTTTTATGAACTTATCCTTGACATGTTTGTAACAGAAAAGCTAAATTCGGAAAAAACAGATAATTTTCTTCTGAAGGTCATAAACAGGTAGAATCACGGGTTTAGTGGTTCTCGGGATAGAATCTTCGGGAAGATTTAGGAAGAAATAGTTAGGATATATTTTAGGAGTGGGAGACGAGAAATTGGGGGGGGGGGGGGTTAGAATGAGTGTGAATTATATCTCAGGTGAGGTTGTCTTAGGATCATGGTTAGCCATGGTTAGTTGAGAATGTGATTTTTCTACCCTATAGTGCACTGTGTTAGTGATTTTTATAGCCTATATTGCACTGTGTTAGTGATTTTTATAGCCTATATTGCACTGTGTTAGTGATTTTTATAGCCTATATTGCACTGTGTTAGTGATTTTTATAGCCTATATTGCACTGTGTTAGTGATTTTTCTAGCCTATATTGCACTGTGTTAGTGATTTTTCTAGCCTATATTGCACTGTGTTAGTGATGTTTCTACCCTATATTGCACTGTGTTAGTGATTTTTCTAGCCTATATTGCACTGTGTTAGTGATTTTTATAGCCTATAGTGCACTGTGTTAGTGATTTTTCTAGCCTATAATGCACTGTGTTAGTGATTTTTCTAGCCTAAAGTGCACTGTATTAGTGATTTTTCTAGATAGTGCACTGTGTTAGTGATTTTTTTAGCCTATAGTGCGCTGTGTTAGTGATTTTTCTAGCCTATAGTGCACTGTATTAGTGATTTTTCTAGATAGTGCACTGTGTTAGTGATTTTTTTAGCCTATAGTGCACTGTGTTAGTGATTTTTCTAGCCTATAGTGCACTGTGTTAGTGATTTTTGTCATGTTGCTGACTTGTGCATAGAGTGTTCCTTTTTGAAGACATTATGAGATTATTTCCTATTATGATTTCAGCGACGCGTCAGGTATTTGTTAGTGATATATTATCAAGTATTTGTTTTCCTGTCATAACTTTGCTGAACTAAGAATGTGAAATTAGTTCATTTTTTGGATTTTCCATAGAAATTTGGGTCTAGAGATTTTCTGTGATGGTTGTGTGAAGTCTGTACTTATATTCTGGTGCAGTAAAATGTTGTACTCCTGGTAGTACTTGCATTTTGTATACTTGCTGTTTTCATGTAGTGTGAGAGTTGGTTTCTCCCTTCCTATCTGGCAAACCAGTTCTTGTCGAGAAGAGAACTAGCCTGTTTTCTTGTTCTGTATTGAATGTTATCAACTCCTCTCACCCGCACGTTATCATCACTTATCTTTTCCATCAATAAAGTGCGAGTTTACGTTCACACCAGCTGTCATTTACTTCACACTGTTCACCATGTGTGCGGTCATTGTTATTACTTATAGTTAGTTAAAGGAATTACTGTCATAAATGACACCGTCATTTGTAACTGCCAGTCACGTTACAATAATCCATAAATTTAAGCAAAAATAGAGAAACGTTTATGAAACAGACATCGAGCTTGGTTGATAGACAGACATCCAGCTTGACCGGTAGACAGACAGACATGCAGCTTGGTCGATAAACAGACAGACACGCGGCTTGGCTGATAGTCAGACAGACATCCAGCTATGCTGAAAGACAGACATCCAGTTTGGTCGATAGACAGAAAGATATCCAGTTTGGTTGATAGACAGAAAGATATCCAGCTTGGTCGGTAGACAGACAGATATCCAGCTTGACGGTAGACAGACAGACATCCAGCTTGGTAGATAGACAGACATCCAGCTTGATCGATAGACAGACAGATATCCATCTCGGTCGGTACACAGACATCTAGCTTGGTCGATAGAGACATCCAGCTTGGTAGACAGACAGACAGGCATCCAGCTTGGTCGATAGACAGACATCCAGCTTGGTCGATAAACAGACAGACATCCAGCTTGGTCGATAGACAGGCATACATCCAGCTCGATCGATAAATAGACAGACATCCAGCTTGGTCGACAGACAGACAGACATCCAGCTTGGTCGATAAACAGACAGACATCCAGCTAAAGGGAGTGTGTTGGGGTGAGGGGTAGAGGAGAGAAGAGACAGACAGAAAGTAGGCCTTGTTTTATTTTCTATCATTTGCCAAGAACTTTTACCTTGCATGATTTTTTTTAAAAATCCACTGTTACTATTCGGTTATTCGGTTGTAGACTGGGGTGACCTAACCAGCTTCTCTGAGAAAATTCTGAAAGGTAGTACAAAACTTCTCTCCCCTTGCTTATCTTTTTTGTTTTTCAATTCACTAACCCCCCACCCCACTCCACCCCTGAAACCCGCTTTTAAAATAGGGAAACCCCTCTGGGCCCAGACTCAAAGCACTAACTAGGCCCCCTCTCATAAAGCCTTGATCTAACAACGGCTGAAATTCAAGTTTTACTTTGAGCTTTTCCCTCTTTTCCTTTATTCTCTTTCTCTTTCTCTTCGCCTTTCTCTGCCTTTCATCTGTCTCCGTCGCTCACTCTCTCTCTCTCTCTCGCCCTCTCTTCCTCCCTCCCTCTCTCACACTCTTACTCTTCTTATGTCTCTCTCTCTTCCCCCTCCCTCTCTCACACTCTTTCTCTTCGTATGTCTCTCTCTCTCTGGAGCTTCAGTATTTGTTGCAGTTTAGCCCTGCAGCCTTGAGTCATGCTTATATGTTATCTCTGCATAATTCACATGGCATGGTACCTTACAGACACCACATGCCTTAAACTGATGGCAGTATCATCGTAATCCATCACAAACTGAAACCTTCAACCCGCAATGTCGAAAAAGAATTATTACTCAGCAAGACATAGTGACTGATATCTTCATTCTTACGTTTATTTAGAATTTTTACATTTTATTATTGCATTTTATTTCTTGCCCCTTTTCTTTTGTATCTATTTTTCTAACTCTTGTCAACTTTCTATAGGTCGTTGCAGTTTGTGAGTTGTATCTGTGTGTGTGTGTGTGTGTGTGAACTATATACTTAATTACTCAACTTGTTAGTGAATTCACATATTTCAGCGTTTAATTATTCAGTAGTTAGACGCGTCTCTCTTTCAGCTTCCAGTTATTTCAGCTAGTGAGTTGTGTACCAGTTGAAAGTTTAATATACAGAGTGTGTCTCTGTGTAGTATTTAAACGTTTATTTACTTCAGCATTAGGTATCATAATAGGAATTATTTTCAAACCAGTAACAGGAGACAGGAAAATAGAATGACCCCACCTACCGAAAAATGGTTACATAAGGAAGGACTTCGATTAGGCCATCTGAATGTATATCACCTATTAGGTAAAATTCATGAAGTAACACACATATTACATCAAAATTTCCACATTTTTGGCTTCTCTGAAAGCCGTTTAAATAGAAACATAACCGATGAAGATATTAGAATTAACGGTTTTAACGTGATCCGGCGTGACCCAAGCAGGAAACTGGAAACAGGTCTAGTAATGTATGTCTCCACAACTATCCAGTTTAGTCGTAGAGAAGACCTCGAATCATCAGAGGTAGAGTGTATTTGGGTGGAAGTTAAAATGCCAAACCAGAGTCCATTAATTATTGGACTTTTGTACCGTAATCCAAATGCATCATCTCTGTGGTACGATCACTTCACAACTATGATGGATGAGGTTTCAACCTTTAGGTTCAAAGATACTATCATTCTTGGAGATTTCAACATAGATCTAACACAATCAAATCTAACTTGGAGCAATATTATATTATCCTATAATCTTTGCCAAATTGTCACCAAACCTACCAGAGTAACAGAAGTATCATCCACATTATTAGATCATATATATGTAGCCCAGCCAGAAAACATCATTGAATGTAACATCCCTCATACTTCGTTAAGTGATCATTACCCAGTCTGCTGTACGTGGACAAGAAAGGGGTATAAACTTCCTAAACACAATCACATCAGTATGAAATTTAGGAGCTTCAGAAAATTTAACCTAGAATTATTCCTTAATGATTTGCAAGAATCTTCACTTACACAGGTGTACCAACTAACTGACCCTGATGAGGCAATAGAATATTGGCTAAAGATCTTCAGAAATATATTAGACAAACATGTCCCCATGAAAGAGGTGAGAGTAAAACACCAGACGAAGTCACCTTGGATAACACCTGAAATACTACAATCCATCGCTGTTGGCGAGATCTTCAGCTGCCGTGCGTGGAGCGCTGCTCCTCCCGGCCAATGAAGAAATTTGCAAATGAGGTTGCCGCGCAGCATCACTGCGGAAAAGGTGGTAGAAAGGATAAAGCGAAGCAAACAGTCAAATCACGGCACCTCTGGTCTGGAGGTCGGCCACATCCTGAGTGCAGTCATATCGGGTGAAATGCATGAACCGGCTTGTTCCAGAGGTTAAGACACTGCTGGCGAGACTCTTCAAATGCCGCGCGTGGAGTGAAGCTCCTCCCGGTCAAGGAAGTAAATGCGGAAAAGAAATAAAGGTTGATGTGCGGAGCCGATGGGAAAAGGTGGTGGAAAGTGAAGTTTAACCGGTATGTCCAGTAGTATCGCTACGAGAGCTGTACCACGGCACCTCTGCCCTAGAGGCCGCCCACGTCCGAAATACACCTACACTGGTGAAATATGCCTAAACCGGCACACACCAGGGGTGGAACTTGATGGCTAGACATGTCATGCCACCTCCGCTCTAGAGGTCGGTAACGCCTGATAAACACCCATACTGGTGAATTTTGCCTAAACCGCCTCATACCAGGGGTGAATCATGAAGGCTATGCATGTCACAGTACCTCTGCCCTAGAGGTCGGTCCCGTCCCAAACACGCCCATACTGGGATAATGCCTAAACCGGCTCAACCCAGGGGTAGAAGTCACTAATGGCGAGGATTCGTCCTCCTGGACAAAAGCTCCATCCTGGTTACAACTAGGAAGGGTAGCGGCCACGACCGCAAAATGCTGAAGTCGGAGACACTGGACCAGGGAAGTCTAGATAGGCAACCACCTCTCACCCGGCGGGGATGTTTGCGTATCCTAATCACGCTGAGGTTTTCCGGTGAGAAAGTCCAACTCTGGACTGGATGGGCAACCACCTCTCACCCGGCGGTGATACACGGGTATCTCAAAACACGTCGAGGTTTTCGGGTGAGAAAGTCCAACCCTGGACTGGATGGGCAACCGCCTCTCACCCAGCGGGGATGCACTGATATCCTAAACACGTCGAGGTCTTCCGGTGAAGACTAAACTGGTGCAATGAAAACCATGGTGTCACGCAATCCCGCTTCCGAGACCCACCAAGAATACTGGCTAAAGCACTGTGATACTCTGAACCCCTTGTGGTCCTCTCGTGGATCTCGTGTGGTCTATTTTGGACCACACAGGGGACCACGGGACCTAACGAGGACCACAGGCGTGAATTCAGTAGGTTCATGTGCGGTTTTTGGTGATAGAAGTGAAAGAAGAAGAAGACTACAATCCATGACAGAACGTGATCGTGCGCGCAAAATCAAGGACTTTATGACCTACCGTTCACTCAGAAACAAAGTTCAATACTTAATAAGACAAGAGAACAAAATTATTTCAGGAATCTAATACAGAATAAATCAGACAGTAAATCAATTTGGAAAGCCATAAATACCCTATCAAATAAAAGAAAAGAATTTGATTTTCAAGCCATCAATCGTGCATACACTAGCGCACATATCAGTATACATTTCAGAGAAGAAATCAACGTTCTTAAATCATCAATATCAGCTCCTGTATGCGACTTACATGAACTACAAACATTCCTGGACAGCAGATGTACTGATTTTAAACAGTTACACATTCCATTCTTAACAGTCAGTGAAGTTCACAGTTATCTCTTAACCTTAAAAAACAACAATACAGCTGGGCTTGATGATATTAATAATAAGATCTTACGTTATGCTGCACCTGTCATTTCACATACACTAACATATATTTACAACCAGTGCATTGCAAAATGCTATTTCCCTGAGGCTTTTAAAACTGCTAAGGTGTATCCTCGCTTTAAATCTGGCTCATCTAACAATCTTACCAACTATAGACCAGCATCCATATTATCGTCATTATCAAAACCACTCGAAAAACACATACACAAAATAACTCTACGACACATGTAAGAGAACAATTTACTCATAGACAGTCAGTCAGGCTTTAGACCCAATCATTCCTGCCACACAGCTCTTACCAAAATGACAGAAAACTGGTTAGTAAACATAAATGACGACAGACTATGTGGTGCCATCTTTGTCGACTTTAAAAAGGCATTTGATATGATTGACCACGATATTCTTGTAAGAAAAATAAAGACTTATAGACTGCACCCTGACCTAATAAAATTAATTGCATCGTTTCTTTCAGACAGACAACAGGTAGTATTCTTCAACAATTCTCTGTCAAATTCTGCTAAAGTTGACACTGGTGTTCCGCAAGGTTCTATTCTAGGCCCGTTGCTCTTTGCTATCTATATCAATGATCTTCCACTTCATCTTAAACACTCTTCTTGTGACCTTTTTGCCGATGATTGCACAGTCTACACCAGTGACTAAGATTGTGTTAATCTAGAATCAACTCTTCAGGTCGAGTTATACAATATAATTGGATGGAGCAAAAATAATGGCATGATTATAAACACCGATAAAACAAAATCAATGCTCATAACAACAAGACAGAAACTACAAAACGCAACAAAAACAACACTTCGGCTCTGTACAGAAACATCACAGATAGAAAACGTTAGCGAGCACAAAACACTAGGTCTTATTATTGACCAACATCTGACCTGGAACTCTCATGTGCAATGTCTAACAAAACTCATCGCACAAAAAGTATACCAGTTAGCTAAAATTAAGCACTTCATAGATCAAGACACTAGGAAGACATACTACATATCTCATATACAAACACATTTAGACTACTGCTCAACAGTTTGGGGTGGTTGCTCAGTGTCAAATACAAAGAGGCTTTGCTCTCTCCAAAAGCGAGCAGTAAAGCTCATTAGTGACAAAGATCAAGCACAAACAACTAATCATCACAAACGTATCAAAATACTACCCCTTAAGAACAGGTTCCTCTTCAACAAAGCCAAGTTAGTACATCAGATTCTTTCACGGCATGCCCCGCCTTATCTATGGAACCTGTTTAAATTTAGCCCAAAGTGCAGCTAACGTTTGAACAACATATGTCTTCCAAAACCTAGACTTGATCTTTACAAGAAAAGCTTTAGTTATTCTGCTGCTCATCTTTGGAATACCCTCCCATCCTATATACAAAATATAAATTATACTCCTTCCTACAACTACAAGCTTTCCCAGTATCTATTTGATGTCGACTACATGCCTCCATGAATTATAAAACTTAAAAGTTATCTTAAACTGCTCTTACAGACACCGAATAATTAATTGTTTTCTGAATAGTCCCGAAAATTTTGTTTAGTAGATAGTCATTTATAATGTATGTAGTTACTTCTGTACTGAGTGAACGTTTAAGAGCGAAATGTAAATGTTATATTTTATTTTATGTCTCTCAGCTTCAATGTTAGTTATGTTTGTTATATGAACAGCATATTTGTAGAATGTCTGGAATAGAGTGAAAGATGTATGATAAAGGGGAGAATGTCAGACGGGCCTGCGTGCCCAATTCTTAACCCTTTTGAAATAAAGATCAATCAATCAATCAATCAATCAATCTCTTCCCCCTCCCTCTCTCACACTCTTTCTCTTCTTATGTCTCTCTCTCTCCCCCCTCCCTCTCTCACTCGTTCTCTTCCTGTTACTGGGGATACCATAAGAGAGGTGGGACAGGGTCTTGGTCAGCTATGGTATGCTAACCCTGAAGCTAGGATATCAGCTCTGGGTGAGTGATTTCCTAATGGGACAGCGACTTCATTCTCCATCCCCACCCCCTTTAAACTTGAGAGTTAGGAATACTCTAAATACAATGTACAATTGTTCTTCCTCGTAGCATTGCTTGATCTCTTCATCTTCGTGTTTCATTATCAGCCTTACTGCTGCCTGGTGAAGATCAGCACCAAAATATTACTTCCTGGTTTTATTACTTCCTAGTTTTATTACTTCCTGGTTTTATTACTTCCTGGTTTTATTACTTCCTGGTTTTATTACTTCCTAGTTTTATTACTTCCTAGTTTTACTAAGTCGGACATGAGGCTGTTATTTTCGCTGTTGATAATCTCCTGTCTCTAGCTAATTCTTTTACTGTTAACATTCTGAACGCTTAACAGGCAGAAAACAAACCAAACCAAACCAAAACAAAACAAACCAAACCAAAACAAAAGAAGCAAACCAAAACAAAACTGTCCAGTATTTTTCTGTTCGCGCCGCGGGAGACAAAATCCAGTTACAGAAAGTGCCAGCTTGGACTACATCTTATGTCACGTGATCAGTGTCAGCAAGGATAATCTGATAATCTCAAGAACAACGATTCTGCACTTTTAAGAACACTGGGACATCATAAGTTGAAACACGTGGCACAGAGCCACAAAAATAACTGTCAAGGCAAGGATACGAGAAACTGTATTAGAAGGAAGAATATCGAAACAAATTTCTTTCTTTCTTTAACTTCTCACTCACAAAAACCCAGGTCAAAAGTTCTCTCTCTCTCTCTCTCTCTCAAACACACACACACACACAAACTCACACTCACGCACGCACACACACACACATTCAAAGATTTGTACTTTATTTTTCACTTGAAATAAAGAGAAGAG
Source organism: Achatina immaculata (assembly GCA_009760885.1). NCBI lineage: Eukaryota > Metazoa > Mollusca > Gastropoda > Stylommatophora > Achatinidae > Lissachatina > Lissachatina immaculata. The sequence goes on from CM019716.1 coordinate 45,766,666, forward strand.
GAAATAAATGTGAAGTTTTCTTCACAAATTCGTCTCTGTCGACTCAGTCGCAAAATATCCTCCGACTTTTGTTTGTCTCAGCTGCAAAGATTAAGCTTTAATCTGAATTACATTCTGGCGCATGAGAAGCAAGTGTTCGATGTACTGCACTGTCTGAGAGAGACGATTTATTTCAGTACTTGATGTAGAACTGGCTTACTGGTAAGGAGTGCTGTATGTATGTATGTATGTATGTATGTATGTAGTATGTATGTATGTATGTATGTATGTAAGACAGTTGATCCTCTAATGATGACGATAATATGAATGGCGAGTTACTAGTGAAGGCCTTTATCCACGAAATATTACTGGAAAATTGGCTCCATTGTTTATATTACTGGTAAAATCGCTCCACAGTTTATATTACTGGTAAAATGGCTCCACTGTCTATATTACTGATAAATGGCTCCATTGTTTATATTACTGGTAAAATGGCTCCATTATTTATATTACTTGTCGAATGACTCCATTGTTTGCATTACTGATAGAATGGCCCCACTGTTTATATTACTGGTAGAATGGCTCCACTGTTTATATTACTGGTAGAATAGGTCCACTGTTTATATTTCATGCAGAATGGCTCCGTTGATTATATTACTGGTAAAATGGCCCCACTGTTTATATTACTGGTAAAATGGCTCCATTGTTTATATTACTGGTAAAATGGCTCCACTGTTTATATTACTGTTAGAATGGCTCCACTGTTTATATTACTGGTAGAATAGGTCCACTGTTTATATTTCATGCAGAATGGCTCTGTTGATTATATTACTGGTAAAATGGCTTCATTGTTTATATTACTAGTAAAATGGCTCCATTGTATATATATTACTGGTAGAATGGCTCCATTATTTAATGCAGAGTAGGTAATTTGGTAAGTAGATGATTTACATATCTTGTGTATTATGTACAGAGCTGAATGGCAAAATGAAAGAAAGTGAGTTGTGGGTAGGTCGATAACCAGGTACTTGAAGGGGTAGGCAGGTATTTAGGTGGTGGCTGTGTGAGAGTAGGCAGGTATTTAGGTGGTGGCTGTGTGAGAGTCGCACCCCTTGTTTTATAGGTTGATATTTTCAAAACAAGGGGTGCGACAAGGATGTGCACTATCTCCAGACCTTTTTTCTCTGTATAGCGAGAATATTCTAAGAACAATCATCACAGAACCAGGCATAAAAATTAGAGGATACAATATTAGCAACTTTGGTATGCTGACGACACAGTACTGATAGCTGAGAACCAACAGGACCTGCAAAATCTCTTGGATAAAGTCGCCAAAGGAAGTGAACAGAAAGGCCTTACTTTGAACATCAAAAAGACAGAGACTATGGTTATATCTAAGAAACAGAATCCACCAGCATGCAGTATTAAATTAAACGGAACTATTCTAAAGCAGGTGCAGAAATTCAAATACCTTGGAGCAGTAATAACTTCAGATGGGAAATGCAGAACAGAAATTAGGAACAGAATAGGCCAAGCAAAGACTGCATTTCAGAGAATGAGAAACATATTAACCAACACATCTTTATCAATGAATGTTAGAAAACGAGTCCTAAAATGCTATATTTAACCTATCTTGTTATATGAAAGTGAATCATGGACAATAGGCAAGTCTGCACAAAAATTATTGGAAGCTGCAGAAATGTGGTTTATTAGAAGAATGTTGCGAATCCCCTGGATAGCAAAAATAACTAATGAAGAATGTAGGAGAAGAGCTGGAGAGACAAAAAAACCTTGTCAAAAAGATAAGAGAGACAATGTACTTTCATAGGACATGCAATGAGAAGAAGAGGCATTGAAAATATTACAACAACAGGAAAAATAGAAGGAAGAAGATCAAGAGGAAGACCAAGAAAAATGATACTGGACAGTCTGACGGGATGGTGTGAGAGGAGATCACCAACTGAGCTGATGGCCTGCATGAAGGATGGGGTACTCTGGAGAAGCATAATAGCCAACGCTAGTCGGCACGGCACATGATGATGATGATGATGTGTGAGAGTAGGAAAGTATTTAGGTGGTGGCTGTGTGAGAGTAGGCAGGTATTTAGGTGATGGCTGTGTGAGAGTAGGCAGGTATTTAGGTGGTGGTTGTGTGAGAGTAGGCAGGTATTTAGGTGGTGGCTGTGTGAGAGTAGGCAGGTATTTAGGTGGTGGTTGTGTGAGAGTAGGCAGGTATTTAGGTGGTGGTTGTGTGAGAGTAGGCAGGTATTTATGTGGTGGTTGTGTGAGAGTAGGCAGGTAATTAGATGGTGGTTGTGTGAGAGCAGGCAGGTATTTAGGTGGTGGCTTTGTGAAAGTAGGCAGGTTTCAAGTGATCGGTGTGTGCATGTGTAGACAAGTGGGTTGTTAAATGTGAGTGTGAAGATGTTTAGATGATGGGTGTTTTTCAGTGGATAGGTGGGTTCACTGGGTGGTTGGTTTGTTGATCGATCAGCGGCCTGGTTAGGTGATTGATTATTTGCTTGTTCGCATGCTTGTTTCTATGCTTGTTCGTATGCTTGTGTGTATGCTTGTTCGCATGCTTGTTTCTATGCTTGTTCGTATGCTTGTGTGTATGCTTGTTCGCATGCTTGTTTCTATGCTTGTTCGTATGCTTGTGTGTATGCTTGTTCGTATGCTTGTTCGTATGCTTGTTCGTATGCTTGTTTGCTTAACTGGTTGATTTCTTGTTTGGTTACTTCTGTTATTTTCACAAAATAATCTTACATTTCACTCTGCACCCCACATACCCGAAAATGCCGGAAAACGTTAATAGTGTACAAAAACTGGGTAGCGTGACCATATCAGAGCGAACGGCCAAATATAACAACTTTTTTGTAAATGAAGCCACAGATCAAATGATCTATGTAGGCTACACTACCCTGGGGAGGTATTACATTTCTAATTGTTTAGCTTGTTTCTGGAACTTCATGGAAGGGTACAATATGGTTTTACCCGTTTCTAGTTTCGGGAGCCATGAATTTTAACCAGTCCTTCTAAAGTGCAGGGCAGTGTGCAGCAAAATAACATATAAAGACGTGCCAGATGCTGTCTGCAGCAAAATAACCTATAATGATACGTTAAATTACTTAAAAATTAATGAACATAAGAAGCCTGTGTTTAGAAGCAAAAAAACTAAATGCCAGACAGAGCGTCCATTGCTGTCATCTTTCCCACGAAACAAAATGTCGGTGCTGCAGGCCTCATCTATAACCCAGTGCTCAGCCGAGTATGAGCGTCCCACGGGACAGTTGCACGTGGCCAGCACAATAACCCTTAACCACGGCTAGTTTACAGTACCCACCAGAAACTGCTGTAACGGACGATGTAACAAATCAAGTTAAAAGTGCGTCGTTATTTGTCATTTCAATTTTCCAAAAGACGTAAGTAGGGCAGGATCGATACTGGGCTCATGTCATATCCGGGTAGATTTTTTAGTCTTATCTTGTGTAAGCGTGTGTGTGTGTGTGTGAGAGAGAGAGAGAGAGAGAGAAAGACTGTGTTTATGTACGTGTGTCTGTACATGATGGTGTGTGTGTGTGTGTTTAGATTATATGCTAGAACTGTGAAATCTTATTGTGAAAGATATGATTTACAGTATGTAAATTTCTTTCTTTCTTTCTTTCTTTCTTTCTTTCTTTCTCGTTGAGGCGAAAACCAGCACGGAAGCTGTAATTATGTCAGGCGACAGAGATTTTAAACTTTAATGCCGGCCAGTGCTGCAGATGGTTGTGATATCGGCTAGGCTGTGACTTATCACCACCTGAACGCTTACATTATTCACGAACATACACTTATAAATGCGCACATAAAGGTGTACAGTGCCTGGAACAAGTATAGATTACTTATTATAGTCAACTTGGACCTGAGCGTTGCCACCTGCAGGACAGCGATGGCACAGTTTAGAAATAACGCTGCTAAAGTTTAGAAATAACGCTGCTAAAGTTTAGAAATAACGCTGCTAAAGTTTAGAAATAACGCTGCTAAAGTTTAGAAATAACGCTGCTAAAGTTTAGAAATAACGCTGCTAAAGTTTAGAAATAACGCTGCTGAAGATTGTCGCTATGTCTGATACTCTCTGTGAAGTGATAAGTGAAGATTATAAATCTCTTTTATACAAAAATGTATTACTACAGCAGTAATGATAATCCTTCTCTCTCTCTCTCTCTCTCTCTCTCTCTCTCTGAACCTTAAGTGCCCAGGGCACATGGGGCTTCCGCAAGGGTTTTCCACAAATGCCTGTCCTTTGCCTTTTTTTCTGCTCTTGCCCAGGTGAGCCCTCTATTGCTCAACATCCTTTCTGTTGTTCTTCTCCATGTCTCTTTTAGTCTACCCTTACTTCTGCTCCCCTGTGGTGTCCATCTTAGTGCTATTTTTGGTAATGATAATCATTTATGCTATATTTATGCACTGCAAGTAATAAAGTTCTCTGAATTATGAAGATTATAAATGAACATGTGAGGTTAAAATATGAGTTTAGTTTTTTGAAATTATTTTCTTATCATTATTCTCAAAAAAAAAACTTAGTAAAAAGTAAAAATAAATAAATAACTATTTTGATGTTTGGTAAATAAATAAAGTTAATATGAAGCTGTGTACAGACGTTTGTAAGATACAAGTGTATAAAATAATTTTATTTCACCCGTCTGTCTTTCTGTGTGTTTATCTTCCTGCTTGTCAACCTGTCTGTCCTCCCATCTGTCATTTTGTTTGTCTGTCCACATGTCAACTTATCTGTCTGTCTCCCCACATGTCACCCTATCTGTATCCCCACATGTCAACCTATCTGTCTGTCTCCCCATATGTCAACCTATCTGTCTGAATCCCCACATGTCACCCTATCTGTATCCCCACATGTCAACCTATCTGTCTGTCTCCCCATATGTCAACCTATCTGTCTGAATCCCCACATGTCAGTTTATCTACCTGTCTCCCCATATGTCAACCTATCTATCTGTCTCCATATATGTCAACCTATCTGTCTGTCTCCCCATATGTCAACCTATCTATCTCTCTCACCACATGTCAACCTATATGTCTGTCTCTCCAAATGTCAACCTATTTATCTGTTTCCCCACATGTCACCCTATCTGTCTGTTTACCTAAATGTCAACCTATCTGTCTGTATCCCCACATATCAACCTATTTATCTGTCTGTATCTCCACAGGTCAACCTATCTGTCTGTATCCCCACATGTCAACCTATTTATCTGTCTGTATCCCCACATGTCAACCTATCTGTCTGTATCTCCACATGTCAACCTATCTGTCTGTATCCCCACATGTCAACCTATCTGTCTGTATCCCCACATGTCAACCTATCTGTCTGTATCCTCACATGTCAGCCTATTTATCTGTCTGTATCTCCACATGTCAACCTATCTGTCTGTCTTCAAGTTTGCCATCCCGTTTCTATCTCCCTGCCTGTCACCCTCTCTACCTCCCCGTCTGTTACCCTATCTACCTCCCCGCCTGTCAACACATCCACCTCCCTGCCTGTCAACCTATCTACCTCCCCGCCTGTTACCCTATCTACCTCTCCGCCTGTTACCCTATCTACCTCCCCGCCTGTCAACCTATCTACCTCCCCGCCTGTCAACACATCCACCTCCCTGCCTGTCAACCTATCTATCTTCCCGCCTCTCAACCTATCTACCTCCCCACCTGTTACCCTATCTGCCTCCCCGCCTGTCAACCTATCTACCTCCCCGCCTGTCACCCTATCTACCTCTCCGCCTGTCACCCTATCTACCTCTCCGCCTGTCACCCTATCTACCTCTCCGCCTGTCAACCTATCTACCTCTCCGCCTGTCAACCTATCTACCTCTCCGCCTGTCACCCTATCTACCTCTCCTCCTGTCACCCTATCTACCTCTCCGCCTGTCACCCTATCTACCTCCCCGCCTGTTACCCTATCTACCTCTCCGCCTGTCACCCTATCTACCTCTCCGCCTGTCACCCTATCTACCTCCCCGCCTGTCAACCTATCTACCTCCCCGTCTGCTACTCTATCTACCTCCCCGCCTGTCAACCTATCTACCTCTCCGCCTGTCAACCTATCTACCTCCCCGTCTGCTACTCTATCTACCTCCCCGCCTGTCAACCTATCTACCTCCCCGCCTGTCAACCTATCTACCTCCCCGCCTGTCACCCTTTCTACCTCCCCGCCTGTCAACCTATCGACCTCCCCGCCTGTCAACCTATCTACCTCCCCGCCTGTCACCCTTTTTACCTCCCCGCTTGTCAACCTATCTACCTCCCCGCCTGTCACCCTTTCTACCTCCCCGCCTGTCAACCTATCTATCTCCCCGCCTGTCACCCTTTCTACCTCCCCGCCTGTCAACCTATCTACCTCCCCGCCTGTCAACCTATCTACCTCCCCGCCTGTCAATCTATCTACCTCCCCGCCTGTCAACCTATCTACCTCCCCGCCTGTCAACCTATCTACCTCCCCGCCTGTCAACCTATCTACCTCCCCGCCTGTTACCCTATCTACCTTCCCGCCTGTCAAACTATCTACCTCCCCGCCTGTCAAACTATCTACCTCCCCGCCTGTCAAACTATCTACCTCCCTGCCTGTCAACCTATCTGCCTCCCAGCCTATTACTTGTTTTTCTTCCTGTCTCTCCCGTGTCTCTTTTTCTCTGCATGTCTCCTATTCCCCCCCCCCCCCACCCCAATCTATTTGGTTGAACGTCTAAAACTTGACCCACGTCCCTATTTAGTCTGTCTATCTGCTTGACATGTGATCATCTCTCTACAGATCGCTCTACCCCCAGCTTCTCTGATTATCTCAGACACTAGAAACATCCCTTATCCGTGATGAATAATCCTTGACATTATTGACAACGCTGTCCCGTATATCTTCAGTAAACGCGGTTGTTTAACTCTAATCAAACTTTACCTGGCTGAATGGACTCTATAGTTCTCCTGGCATGAAAAAAAAACAAAACAACCTCGGGAAAGTTGCAAGAAAACATGGAGAAAACTGCCGGTAATATTCCATGAAAGGAAAGTTTTGGATCGATGGACCGATAATTTTACTCAATGGGCAGTGTCCTGGTGGAGGGATTTTTTTTTTCTTTCTTTCATTTTTTAAGGGGAGATAATTTTCTGGCCAGAGTGTGAGCACATAGTGAGAGCTGGTCTGATGATGGTGATGCTGGTGCTTGTGGTAGTGGTGATAAGTATGATGGCTGTCTGCTGGTATGATGGCTGTCTGGTCGTGGTTGTAAATATGATGGTTGTCTGGTGGTGGTTGTAAATATGATGGCTGTCTGGTGGTAGTTGTAAATATGATGGTTGTCTGGTGGTAGGTGTAAATATAATGACTGTGTGATGGTAGTTGTAAATATGATAGCTGTCTGGTGGTGGTTGTAAATATGGTGGTTGTCTGGTGGTGGTTGTAAATATGATGGCTGTCTGGTGGTAGTTGTAAATATGATGGTTGTCTGGTGGTAGGTGTAAATATAATGACTGTGTGATGGTAGTTGTAAATATGATAGCTGTCTGGTGGTGGTTGTAAATATGATGGCTGTCTGGTGGTGGTTGTAAATATGATGGCTGTCTGGTGGTGGTTGTAAATATGATTGTTGTCTGGTGGTGGTTTTTAAATATGATAGCTGTCTGGTGGTAGTTGTAAATATGATGGTTGTCTGGTGGTAGTTGTAAATATGATGACTGTGTGGTGGCAGTTGTAAATATGGTGGTTGTCTGGTGGTAGTTGTAAATATGATGGCTGTGTGGTGGTTGTTGTAAATATGATAGCTGTCTGGTGGTTGTTGTAAATATAATGGCTGTCTTGTGGTAGTTGTAAATATGATGATTGCCTGGTTGTAGGTGTAAATATAATGACTGTCTGGTGGTAGTTGTAAATATGATGGCTGTCTGGTGGTAGTTGTAAATATGATGGCTGTCTGGTGGTAGTTATAAATATGATGACTGCCTGGTGGTAGTTGTAAATATGATGACTGTCTGGTGGTAGTTGTAAATATGATGGCTGTCTTAACGTGGAAATCTTTGAAATATTGAGATCATGTTCTAAGATTCTGAAGTGTCAAAACTTGGGGATGGCGACAAAAATAGCAGCGCCAGCGTGGTGGCTGTTGTGGCGAGAGAACCAGAGCGGACAAGCATCCTTCACCATCACTTTGTGGTGCTTCTAACAACAGCTTACATCTTCTTTCTTCAAGCTGGTTAACTTTGCTGGGTTCGACGACTACCAAGACCGCCTGCTTGAAGCGATCCACCCTAGCCCACTCTCCAACTAAAACAATGTTTTTGCTTCGACATCATCACGGCAACTACCACACAGAACAGCAGCTCGCAATTCTGCGGAGTTCTGAGACAAATAGAAGAACATTTGAAATGTAGAAATCGTAAGCAAACTTGGGCAATAATCGATGCCTGTATTTGATATCGCCATCCAGGACAGTGAGGCGAGATTTATTTCCGGTTATTATTTTTAACAAAGATCACATACAATCATTTGAAAATGACTGGAATCAAATATTGTAATAAAACTATATCTGGGAAGTTAATGTGGGTAACGTTATGCTCTGGAGTTGTGTAAAATTTATAATTATATATCTGAATAATCGGATATGTCTATGTGTTATTTGTATGTATTAATATGCAAGAAAATTATACGTAGATTTGTATGCCAGCAGAAGTGTGCAATTCAAACAGGAATATGTCCTCACATACACGTTTTAGTTCATGTATGTTTATTTGGAACGGTACTCTTGCTTTTCCCTACATTCTTGTGGGTTCTGTGATGTTACAATACTGACGCTTTATATCTCACTGCTGACGCTTTATGTTACACCGCTCACGCTTAAATGCCAACGCTTGAACAACATATGTCTTCCAAAACCTAGACTTGATCTTTACAAGAAAAGCTTTAGTTATTCTGCTGCTCATCTTTGGAATACCCTCCCATCCTATATAAAAAATATAAATTATACTCCTTCCTACAACTACAAGCTTTCCCAATATCTATTTGATGTCGACTACATGCCTCCATGAATTATAAAACTTAAAAGTTATCTTAAACTGCTCTTACAGACACCGAATACAATTAATTGTTTTCTGAATAGTCCCGAAAATTTTGCTTAGTAGATAGTCATTTATAATGTATGTAGTTACTTCTGTACTGAGTGAATGTTTAAGAGCGAAACGTAAATGTTATATTTTATTTTATGTCTCTCAGCTTCAATGTTAGTTATGTTTGTTATATGAACAGCATATTTGTAGAATGTCTGGAATAGAGTGAAAGATGTATGATAAAGGGGAGAATGTCAGACGGGCCTGCGTGCCCAATTCTTAACCCTTTTGAAATAAAGATCAATCAATCAATCAATAAATTAATGTCGCATTGCTGACGCTTCGTGTCACAGTTATGACGCTTTACGCCATACTGTTGACGCTTCATGTCACACCGCCGACGCTTTATGTCACATTACCGGCGATTTATGTCACACCGCTGACGCTTTATGTCACACGGCTCACGGTTTATGTCACACCGCCGACGCTTTATGTCACACTGCCGACGTCTTAGCTGTCGCCAGATTCATCCAGGCGTGGTGTCCTACAATCACGTGAGGTTCCTGTTTCACTTTTGTTTCCATGTCACAGATCACTGACTTGGACAGGTTTTTTTCCCTAGCCCAAAAATGTTTTTTTTTCGCCTTGTTTATTGTTCTGTTGCCAACTTTATTGTCACCAAACACAAGTTGATTCGATTTATTGATTGTTTTTGTTAAGACTGCACTATCAAGAATCAGAAGTAGCTTTTTGTTCCAGAAACAATGAACAAAATATGATGTTCATTCTTCCGGAAATGAGACCCGCCTTGTTGCATCACTTTAGCACAGAACACTTGTCACGTGGCCTGCTGTGGGTTTAAACATAGAACAACTGGACTCGAGACATGTTCTATATCGCAGCATCGAGCTTCTGGTCAACCATTCCTTGTGGCAGGATCCAGTTGTTAGTATCATAAGATAAGATCGAATTGTTAGATTCCTACCTGCTACTTCCGCAAACAGCTATCTATTGAAACGTAAACCGTATGGATAAGTTCTGGGTTACTTGCCCGTAGAATGGCAGGAAATGAGAAAACCAATAGTCTGGAAGAAGTATGTAGGACCACACACTATGCAAATGCTGGCCATGGATAATGAAACAAAAAATATAAGAAAAAGAAAAAAATAAACCAAGGAGAATATCGTACAAGATGGCTACACGTTATACACAATACAACATGGTCTTTACTTTCTAAGTCATGAGCGAGAAACTCTAAAAGTGGGAATGGCCGAATCTTAAATCTCTGTTTGGAGGTGATATTTTATTTTATTTCTCTTACTTTTGTTTATCGTTATTGCTGTTTACCGCGCCCTGATTCATATCTAAAGTAATATTTCAACGCAATAACATACGAGTCGAATAATTTCAGTAACTTGAAATAAGGATGTTTAATTCTCTCTCTCTTCTTGAAAGTATACGGCAAGAATGTTTAATTCTCTCCTTCTTGAAAGTCTAAAAGAAAAATGTTTAATTCTCTCTCTTCTTGAAAGTCTAAAAGAAGAATGTTTAATTCTCTCCTTCTTGAAAGTCTAAAAGAAAAATGTTTAATTCTCTCTCTTCTTGAAAGTCTAAAAGAAGAATGTTTAATTCTCTCCTTCTTGAAAGTCTAAAAGAAGAATAATTCTCTCCTTCTTGAAAGTCTAAAAGAAGAGAATAACACAATGTTCTCTATATAACTCAATGATTTAACCGAGAATAACACAGAGTTTTTGTCCTTTTGTTTACGGGCTATCAAAACGGAATCGGGTACTGAGTATAGAAAAAGCAACTGACATCAATTACATCCATCTTACATTCTTTTCTCTTCTAAAAACTGTGGCCGCCATGTTGGAGATTCCAGTCCTGTCAAATGCTGGCCTGAAAACTTCAGACTTTGTGTTTTAGCATTGTCTACCTTCTGTTTATTTATTGTTTTATTATAAATGAGGGGGTTCGCGGCTGTTCTCAAACCGGAGAGGGGTTCACGGTTATTCTCAGGCCGGAGAGGCGGTCCACGGCTGTTCTCAGGCCGGAGAGAGGGTCCACAGCTGTTTTTCAGCCGGACAGGGGGTCCTTAATAAAAACAAAAGTTTAAGAACGACAGGTCTATGTAGTAGTTTATGTACTTGTCTATGTACTGATCTATTTGCTATGTCATGTCTGAGGTCTATGTACTGGTCTGTGTGCTATGTCATGTCTGAGGTCTATGTACTGGTCTATGCGCTGTGTATATGTCTGCAGATCTATGTACTGGTCTACGCAATGTGTCAATGTCTAGAGGTCTGTGTATTGGTCTTTGTGCTATGGCTATGTCTGCAGGTCTATGTATTGGTCTATGCGCTGTGTCAATGTCTGCGGGTCTATGTATTGGTCCATGAACTATGTCAATGTCTGTAGCCATTACATGAAATGATATCAAATCTGACGGAAAGATGACACAATTACAGGTAGTGAAAGGTTACATTAATTTAAATAATGGGCCTGATTTAAGATAAGCACATTTCTCCGCGAGGCTGTTTTGCACAATCAGATCCAAACAAGCGTCTATACTTGGACTGGACATTGATTTCTGGAGTTCATACAGACAAAATAACTGCAACATGTTATTTACTTGGAAAATGTGCTTAGTTTTTTTGTAATAAATTAGATAAAAAAAACGAAGAATTTCTCAAGATTATAGGCGGGTCAATATATTGACATTGTTTTATGAATATGCAACGGCGAATAAGAAAGGGAGGTAATACTGTATTTGAAAATATTTGAAAAGACTCAAGGCGAATCAAAGTTTTTTTCATATAGTTTTCAATATTTACGTCCCTTGATTTGAGGTTAATTGTGACTATCCCTCGTATGTCAGGCATGCGTATCTGGGCATACATCTTTAAAGCGTGCGGGAGAGGAGCAGCAATTTGAACTGAATGAACAGCTACTTTAGTGTAATTTCTTGTAGTTGTGGCGTGCGAGCTCTGCAAGAGGGTTGACGCCCTTTCTCGAAACATCTGAGTGTTGCTCTGCTGACCTCGTGTCCCATCATCCAGGTCTTGAGATGGTTACTAGAAATCTATCAAATGGTTACATATATTTTTTCCGTCGCTTGCTCTGAACTCGATGTTTGCGTTCTTTACTTGTCCCTGACGAAGGCGTTATGCGGAAATTTTGTTTGCTTCGAACGCGTCCATCTTGTTCTATTTCTTGCGCCCTCTCCCCTTTCCTACTCCGTCCATCAGTTCAGAAAATTGAACCTTCCGTTTATGTCTTCCTCTGTCCCTTAAAGCCTTGATAATCTTGTACGCAGTTATTCGTGTGCTCCACCTTGCAGACAGAAATTCTGATTGTTCTGAAACAATGCCACAGGTGTAACACAGTTATAACATAAATGTAGCACAGGTATAGCACAGTTATAACATAAGTGTAACACAGGTGTAGCACAGTTATAACATAAGTGTAACACATGTGTAACACAGTTATAACATAAGTGTAACACAGGTGTAACATAGTTATAACATAAGTGTAACACAGGTGTAACACAGTTATAACATAAGTGTAACACAGATGTAGCACAGTTATAACTCAATGATTTAACCTAGAATAACGCAACGTTCCCTATATAACTCAATGATTTACTAATGTTTTTTCCCTACAGCGCCCCCCCCCCCTTCCCTGCCTCATATAATTAGATGAGTATGATGATTCATCAACGTGGAATCGGAGACTGCAGAAATGTAAGATCAATATCAGTGGTTCTTAACCTGAGGTTCATGGACCCCCCGAGGATCAACAGAGAGTTTTTGTCCTTTTGTTTACGGGCTATCAAAACGGAATCGGGTACTGAGTATAGAAAAAGCAACTGACATCAATTACATCCATCTTACATTCTTTTCTCTTCTAAAAACTGTGGCCGCCATGTTGGAGATTCCAGTCCTGTCAAATGCTGGCCTGAAAACTTCAGACTTTGTGTTTTAGCATTGTCTACCTTCTGTTTATTTATTGTTTTATTATAAATGAGGGGGTTCGCGGCTGTTCTCAAACCGGAGAGGGGTTCACGGTTATTCTCAGGCCGGAGAGGCGGTCCACGGCTGTTCTCAGGCCGGAGAGAGGGTCCACAGCTGTTTTTCAGCCGGACAGGGGGTCCTTAATAAAAACAAAAGTTTAAGAACGACAGGTCTATGTAGTAGTTTATGTACTTGTCTATGTACTGATCTATTTGCTATGTCATGTCTGAGGTCTATGTACTGGTCTGTGTGCTATGTCATGTCTGAGGTCTATGTACTGGTCTATGCGCTGTGTATATGTCTGCAGATCTATGTACTGGTCTACGCAATGTGTCAATGTCTAGAGGTCTGTGTATTGGTCTTTGTGCTATGGCTATGTCTGCAGGTCTATGTATTGGTCTATGCGCTGTGTCAATGTCTGCGGGTCTATGTATTGGTCCATGAACTATGTCAATGTCTGTAGCCATTACATGAAATGATATCAAATCTGACGGAAAGATGACACAATTACAGGTAGTGAAAGGTTACATTAATTTAAATAATGGGCCTGATTTAAGATAAGCACATTTCTCCGCGAGGCTGTTTTGCACAATCAGATCCAAACAAGCGTCTATACTTGGACTGGACATTGATTTCTGGAGTTCATACAGACAAAATAACTGCAACATGTTATTTACTTGGAAAATGTGCTTAGTTTTTTTGTAATAAATTAGATAAAAAAAACGAAGAATTTCTCAAGATTATAGGCGGGTCAATATATTGACATTGTTTTATGAATATGCAACGGCGAATAAGAAAGGGAGGTAATACTGTATTTGAAAATATTTGAAAAGACTCAAGGCGAATCAAAGTTTTTTTCATATAGTTTTCAATATTTACGTCCCTTGATTTGAGGTTAATTGTGACTATCCTCGTATGTCAGGCATGCGTATCTGGGCATACATCTTTAAAGCGTGCGGGAGAGGAGCAGCAATTTGAACTGAATGAACAGCTACTTTAGTGTAATTTCTTGTAGTTGTGGCGTGCGAGCTCTGCAAGAGGGTTGACGCCCTTTCTCGAAACATCTGAGTGTTGCTCTGCTGACCTCGTGTCCCATCATCCAGGTCTTGAGATGGTTACTAGAAATCTATCAAATGGTTACATATATTTTTTCCGTCGCTTGCTCTGAACTCGATGTTTGCGTTCTTTACTTGTCCCTGACGAAGGCGTTATGCGGAAATTTTGTTTGCTTCGAACGCGTCCATCTTGTTCTATTTCTTGCGCCCTCTCCCCTTTCCTACTCCGTCTATCAGTTCAGAAAATTGAACCTTCCGTTTATGTCTTCCTCTGTCCCTTAAAGCCTTGATAATCTTGTACGCAGTTATTCGTGTGCTCCACCTTGCAGACAGAAATTCTGATTGTTCTGAAACAATGCCACAGGTGTAACACAGTTATAACATAAATGTAGCACAGGTGTAACATAGTTATAACATAAGTGTAACACAGGTTAGCACAGTTATAACATAAGTGTAACACAGGTGTAGCACAGTTATAACATAAGTGTAACACAGGTGTAGCACAGTTATAACATAAGTGTAACACAGGTGTAACACAGTTATAACATAAGTGTAACACAGGTGTAGCACAGTTATAACATAAGTGTAACACAGGTGTAGCACAGTTATAACATAAGTGTAACACAGGTGTAACACAGTTATAACATAAGTGTAACACAGATGTAGCACAGTTATAACATAAGTGTAACACAGGTGTAGCACAGTTATAACATAAGTGTAACACAGGTGTAGCACAGTTATAACATAAGTGTAACACAGGTGTAGCACAGTTATACATAAGTGTAACACAGGTGTAGCACAGTTATAACATAAGTGTAACACAGGTGTAGCACAGTTATAACATAAGTGTAACACAGTGTAGCACAGTTATAACATAAGTGTAACACAGGTGTAGCACAGTTATAACATAAGTGTAACACAGGTGTAGCACAGTTATAACATAAGTGTAACACAGGTTAGCACAGTTATAACATAAGTGTAACACAGGTGTAGCACAGTTATAACATAAGTTTAACACAGGTGTAACACAGTTATAACATAAGTGTAACACAGGTGTAGCACAGTTATAACATAAGTGTAACACAGGTGTAGCACAGTTATAACATAAGTGTAACACAGGTGTAGCACTGTTATAACATAAGTGTAACACAGGTGTAGCACAGTTATAACATAAGTGTAACACAGGTGTAGCACAGTTATAACATAAGTGTAACACAGGTGTAGCACAGTTATAACATAAGTGTAACACAGGTGTAGCACAGTTATAACATAAGTGTAACACAGGTGTAGCACAGTTATAACATAAGTGTAACACAGGTGTAGCACAGTTATAACATAAGTGTAACACAGGTGTAGCACAGTTATAACATAAGTGTAACACAGGTGTAGCACAGTTATAACATAAGTGTAACACAGGTGTAGCACAGTTATAACTAAGTGTAACACAAGTGTAGCACTGTTGTGACTGGTACTCATAAACTGTGCAAACGAGAGAGCGAAGGTTAATGGTCCACAATAGTCCATTTTCGCGGTCGTTGGCAGTTAACTACGGCTGTGCTACACACTTGCTCGAATAGTTCACAACTTTGTGTTTGTTTGTTAGTTTTTGTTTGTTTTTTTCTTTTGTTCAAGAATTATAGCATACTTGAATAACGAATGTTTGGTTTAGCTTTAGTATCACATACTGCTTAGACAAAGAATGTTTGGTTTAGCTTTAGTATTACATACTGCTCAGACAACGAATGTTTGGTTTAAATTTAGTATCACATACTGCTCAGACAACGAATGTTTGGTTTATCTTTAGTATCACATACTGCTCAGACAACGAATGTTTGGTTTAGCTTTTGAATCACACACTGCTCAGACAACGAAAGTTTGGTTTAGCTTTTGAATCACACACTGCTCAGACAAAAAAAGTTTGGTTTAGCTTTAGTATCACACACTGCTCAGACAACGAATGTTTAGCTTAGCTTTAGTATCACACACTGCTCAGACAACGAATTCTGTGTCAAAGATAAAAGGGCATAAAAGCAGAAAAGCAGAATCATCATCATCATGTGCCACGTCGGTTGGCATTGCCAGTCATGCTTCTGCACAGATCTTGTTCCTTAATATTTTCCATTACTTCATTTGGTGAGTTTTTTTTTTTTTTGTGCCACTGCGTTTTGCTGTCCATGATTTTTCTTCTCTTGATCTTTGTCTGTATCTCTTCCCATTTAGCTTTCCTGTTACGTTTTTAAGTCCTCTCCTTCTCAGTGTATGTCCAAAGAATGATAACTGTCATTTTCTTATGGTTTTACTTCGGTGGCTATCTGAAGTTGCACTTGTTAAACGTTCCCTGTTTGTTGTCTTAGCGTCTATGGCACTCTTAACATTCTTCTAATAAGCCACACCTATGTTGCCTCCAGTGGTCTTAGCACTGATCTGTTGATTGTTCGTCACTCACTTCCATAGAGTAGGATGGGCCCAATGTAGCATTTTAGAAGTCTGTTTCTGATGTTCATTGACAGAGATGCACCGCACAAGTTGCTTCTCGTTTGCTGGAAAGCTGTTTTGTTTACTGGGAAGCTGTTTTGTTTGCCGGAAAGCTGTTTTGGCTTCGCTTATACTATTCTTGACTAGAGCGGTGTATTTCCCATCTGATGTTAACCGAGTAACTTTTTTGAAGAAAAGAGTTCAGAAAAGATGTTTGGCAGATGCCTTGCTGTTTTGGTAACCACAGTAGATATCGAAAAGATTAACCGACAATAAAAAGGTCGCATTGTCTAGAACCTCACAATTTGACTAAAGGTGTCTAGAACCTCACAAGATGACTAGAAGTGTCTAGAACCTTATAGGATAACTAGAAGTGTCTAGAACCTCACAAGATGTCTAGAAGTGTCTAAGACCTCACAGGATTACTAAAGGTTTCTAAAACCTCACCATATGACTAGAAGTGTCTAGAACCTCACAAGATGACTAGAAGTGTTTAGAACCTCACAAGATGACTAGAAGTATCTAGAATCTCACAAGATTACTAGAAGAGTCTAGAACCTCACAAGATGAGTCTAGAACCCAACAAGGTGACTGACGAACGAACGAACGAATGAACTGACTTTATTTTCAAAGGGTTAAGAATTGGGCACGCAGGCCCGTCTACATTCTGCTCTTCATCATACAACTTTCACTCAGTCACAGTCATTCAGAATTTATTAATGAGCATTAATAATCATGAAGACACAATTAAATCATTCCATAAATAAATAATAAACGTATCTCTTGTCCATACACTCCACACTCTGATTTATGTAACTGCACGAAAACATGAAATACCACTAGAAGTGTCTTGAACTTTACAAGATGGCTAGAACTGTCTAGGATTTCACGAGATAACTGAAACTGTCTAGGATTTCACGAGATAACTAAAACTGTCTAGGATTTCACGAGATAACTAAAACTGTCTAGGATTTCACGAGATGACTAGAACTGTCTAGAATCTAACGAGATGGCTAGAACTGTCTAGAACCTCACGAGATGGCTAGAAGACATTGACTCTGTAGCTGATGCTGCCAACTGCTTCGGACAAAATAACTATTCCAGCAGATTACATTTTCATTCGCTTATTCACTGCGTGACATAGTGGTAAAAGATGATGATCCAGTTTGTGTGCTACTCTTTCTTTCTTTTCTTTTTTTTTTTTGTCTTTCTTTTCATGCTCCTTTAGGTCAACGCGTGCTGTTATTTTTCTCTGTCTTTCTTCTCTTTTTTTTTCCATTGAGTTTTCAAATGATTATCAGATTCATGAACTCTTTATTCCTCGTGACACGACTAAAGAAGGCTTGTCACGTTTTCTTACCTCTTTCATTAACTTTCGGGGGGTTTTTCCAATTTATTTTCCAACTTCTTTCCAATTTCTTTTCTGTGTTTTGTTTTTCGCCAAAACACGCCACGTAAATTGAGCCAAACGGAACAGACAAAACAGTGGACCAAAACTAATTAGTGTGAAATAAAAAACATGGAGGGAATAATGACGAAACGAAGAACAAATTGCAACTGAATCGGGGGAAAAAGCTGGCAAGAAAGCTGTGGACTATGTCGCCATGACTGCATGTACTGAGAATGTACGAACTTGATATAGAAAAAAGCTGCCATGACTGCATGTACTGAGAATGTACGAACTTGATATAGAAAAAGCTGCCATGACTGCATGTACTGAGAATGTACGAACTTGATATAGAAAAAGCTGCCATGACTGCATGTACTGTGAATGTACGAACTTGATATAGAAAAAGCTGCCATGACTGCATGTACTGAGAACGAACGAACTTGATGTAGAAAAAGCTGCCATGACTGCATGTACTGTGAATGTACGAACTTGATATAGAAAAAGCTGCCATGACTGCATGTACTGAGAACGAACGAACTTGATATAGAAAAAGCTGCAATGACTGCATGTACTGAGAACGAACGAACTTGATGTAGAAAAAGCTGCCATGACTGCATGTACTGAGAACGAATGAACTTGATATAGAAAAGCTGGCCAGGCCATCTTATCTTCTGCCCTATATCTTCCAACTTTATTTCTATCACAGATATGCAACATCAGTGAAGTAACACACATAAACAACATTAAGAAGGAAATGGAGGAAAGAATGGCGAGTAACAATATTTAAATCGTCAGATTTTTAAAGTAGTGAACAAAGTGCACTCGAGAATTTACAAGTTCAGCATTCGATCAGTACAATCAGATAATTCAAAACATGGTGGAGCGTTCTAAGGAAAAAAATGCAGTGGAAAAACATTTTCTGGATTGGCCACAAGAAAAGCAATCAGGCAAGCGGAAACAGAAAGCTGTATATAAACTCAAGCACGTGATCAGTGGAACAGACAATCTCACGGCAAGACGGGGTGAAAGGTCAGCTAGTCCAGATAGATCGGACAGGATATACTGTTCAGTGTATATTAAGGACAAACCATCCATGGACAAGAATGCCTGCTATAGCATAACTACATTTGCTGTGCTGTCAAGGCTGTTGACTTGTGCACATGAGGTAGGAGAGCATAAGACGGAAGAAGAGAACTTGCACGGAATCTCTGATTATACATTTTTAAAAACTGTACAGACTAATTGACCACTAGCATAGCATAGTGTCCACAATTAAGCCAACAAATTGGGTAACATCATGGCTGTCTGTCCAAAATGTCATAGGAGGACAAAGACTAGTAAATTACATGCCACTAACTGTCCTAAAAATGACAAACGACAATTTTCACTCCACATCTGCAAAACTCAACGGAAACTACCAACATGAGAGCTACATTAACTTGAACTACAACTGCTGAAAGTTATTACTAACTAATAGTGGAGATACAATGAGGGAAATTAAAAGGAGTACATCTATCGCTCTTCAAAGAATAAAACAATTAAAGAAGCTGTGGAGAGGAACAGACAGAACTACAAAAATAAGATTTTTTAAGGGCATGCATCTTTCCTATCGCAACATATGCCTGTGAGACCTGGACACTTAACAAAACAGCTGAGAAACACATCAATGCCTTTGAATGTAAATGCTACAGAAGAGTTCTTCAAATATCATGGACACAAAAAAGAACAAGTATATTCATACTACAAGAACTTAATACTGAAGAAGGCTGGCTAGTTAAGAGGATTAAAGAGAGAAAACTTAAATATTTGGACATATTACACGTCATGATAATCTAGAGAAGACCGTCTTGGAAGGGTACATAATGGGGAAAAGAAAGAGGAAGACCAAGGCGAAGATGGCTGCAAGACATCGTTGATGATCCGCGAATGGACGCATCAACAGCGGGCCATCTTGCTTATAACCGAGAGGCCTACAGGAGTGCTGTTAGGGAGGCAAAGTTCGGCAAGGGACTAATTTCTGAAAACTTATCTAAAAGAAGTAGATACAACGAATTAGCTCTTCTTTCTCAAAGGTCATCAAGCTGTGGGGGAGAATGAATGTTAACGCTGTCCAGAACTAACGTACGCATGTACATGATACAGCATGTACATTATACTGCGTGTACATGGCGCAGCATATACATAAACTGTGAAGTAAGATGATAACGTTGAAGACGTAATGCATCCTAGTGTCATCCACATGATATGTCTTTTCAGAACGTTGTCCCTCTCACAGCCTCCCTGAATATTCTCCCTCTCACAGCCTCCCTGAACCTTGTCCCTCTCAAAGCCTCCCTGAATGTTGTCCATCTCACAGCCTCCCTGAATGTTGTTCATCTCACAGCCTCCCTGAATGTTGTCCCTCTCACAGCCTCCCTGAATATTCTCCCTCTCACAGCCTCCCTGAAAGTTCTCCCTCTCACAGCCTCCCTGAATGTTGTCCCTCTCACAGTCTACCTGAATGTTGTCCATCTTATAGTCTCCCTGAATGTTGTCCCTCTTAAAGCCTCCCCGAATGTTGTCCATCTAACAGCCTCTCTGAATGTTGTCCCTCTTATAGCCTCCTGGAATGTTGTCTATCTCACAGCCTCCCTGAATGTTGTGCCTCTTATAGCCTCCCCGAATGTTGTCTATCTCACAGCCTTTCTGAATATTGTCCCTCTTATAGCTTTCCTGAATGTTGTCTAGCTCACAGCCTCTTTTTAATGTTGTCCCTCTCACAACCCCCCTGAACTTTGTCCCTCTCACAACCCCCCTGAACTTTGTCCCTCTCACAGCCTCCCTGAACTTTGTCCCTCTCACAGTCTCCCTGAACTTTGTCCCTCTCACAACCTCCCCGACTGTTGTCCCTCTCACACCTTCCCTGAATATTCTCCCTCTACAGCCTCCCTGAACTTTCTCCCTCTCACAGTCTCCCTGAACTTTGTCCCTCTCACAGCCTTCCCGAATGTTGTCCCTCTCACAGCCTACCTGAATGTTGTCCCTCTTATAGCCTCCCTGAATGTTGTCCCTCTTATAGCCTCCCCTAATGTTGTCCATCTCACAGCCTCTCTGAATATTGTCCCTCTTATAGCCTCCTGGAATGTTGTCTATCTCACAGCCTCCTGAATGTTGTGCCTCTTATAGCCTCCCCGAATGTTGTCTATCTCACAGCCTTTCTGAATATTGTCCCTCTTATAGCTTTCCTGAATGTTGTCTAGCTCACAGCCTCTTTTTAATGTTGTCCCTCTCACAACCCCCCTGAACTTTGTCCCTCTCACAACCCCCCTGAACTTGTCCCTCTCAAAGCCTCCCTGAATATTGTCCTCTCACAGTCTCCCTGAACTTTGTCCCTCTCACAACCTCCCCGACTGTTGTCCCTCTCACACCTTCCTGAATATTCTCCCTCTACAGCCTCCCTGAACTTTCTCCCTCTCACAGTCTCCCTGAACTTTGTCCCTCTCACAGCCTTCCCGAATGTTGTCCCTCTCACAGCCTACCTGAATGTTGTCCCTCTTATAGCCTCCCTGAATGTTGTCCCTCTTATAGCCTCCCCTAATGTTGTCCATCTCACAGCCTCTCTGAATATTGTCCCTCTTATAGTCTTCCTGAATGTTGTCTATCTCACAGCCTCCTTTAATGTTTTCCCTCTCACAACCTCCCTGAATATTGTCCCGCTCACGGCCTCCCTGAATGTTATCTCTCTCACAGCCTCCTTGAATATTGTCCCTCTCACAGCCTCCCTGAAAGTTGTCCCTCTCACGGCTTCCCTGAACTTTGTCTCTCTCATAGCCTAACTGAATGTTGTCCCTCTCACAGCCTCCTTCAACTATGTCCCTCTCACAACCCCCCTGAACTTTGTCCCTCTCACAGCCTCCCTGAACTTTGTCCCTCTCACAGCCTCCCTGAACTTTGTCCCTCTCACAACCTCCCCGACTGTTGTCCCTCTCACACCTCCCTGAATATTCTCCCTCTACAGCCTCCCTGAACTTTCTAACTCTCACAGTCTCCCTGAACTTTGTCCCTCTCACAGCCTTCCCGAATGTTGTCCCTCTCACAGCCTACCTGAATGTTGTCCCTTTTATAGCCTCCCTGAATGTTGTCTCTCTTAAAGCCTCCCCGAATGTTGTCCATCTCACAGCCTCTCTGAATGTTGTCCCTCTTATAGCCTCCCCTAATGTTGTCCATCTCACAGCCTCTCTGAATATTGTCCCTCTTATAGTCTTCCTGAATGTTGTCTATCTCACAGCCTCCTTTAATGTTGTCCCCCTCACAACCTACCTGAATATTGTCCCGCTCACGGCCTCACTCAATGTTATCTCTCTCACAGCCACCTTGAATATTGTCCCTCTCACAGCCTACCTAAACTATGTCCCTCTCACAGCCTCCTGAACTTTGTCCCTCTCACAGCCTCTCTGAACTTTGTCCCTCTCACAGCCTCCCTGAACTTTGTCCCTCTCACAGCCTCCCTGAACTTTGTCCCTCTCACAATCTCCCCGAAAGTTGTCTCTCTCACAGCCTCCATGAATATTCTCCCTCTCACAGCCTCTCTGAACGTTGTACTCTCAAAGCCTCCCCGCATGTTGTCCCTCTCACAGCCTACCTGAATATTGTCCCTCTTATAGCCTCCCTGAATGTTGTCCCTCTTAAAGCCTCCCCGAATGTTGTCCATCTCACAGCCTCCCTGAATATTCTCCCTCATATAGCCTACATGAATGTTGTGTATCTCACAGCCTCCTTTAATGTTGTCCCTCTCACAACCTCCCTGAATATTGTCCCGCTCACGGTCTCCCTGAATGTTATCTCTCTCACAGCCTCCTTGAATATTGTCCCTCTCACAGCCTCCCTGAATGTTGTCCCTCTCACGGCCTCCCTGAACTTTGTCCCTCTCATAGCCTCCCTGAATGTTGTCCCTCTCACAGCCTCCTTGAACTATGTCCCTCTCACAGCTTCCCTGAATGTTGTAACTCTCACAACCTCCTTGAATGTTGTAACTCTCACAACCTCCTTGAATGTTGTCACTCTCACGGGCTCCCTTAATGTTGTCCCTCTCACAACCTCCCCGAATGTTGTCGCTCTCACAGCCTCCCTGAATATTCTCCCTCTCACAGCCTCCCTGAACTTTGTCCCTCTCACAGCCTCCCCGAATGTTGTCCATCTCACAGCCACTCTGAATGTTGTCCCTCTTATAGCCTTCCTGAATGGTGTCTATCTCACAGCCTCCCTGAATGTTGTGCCTCTAAAGCCTCCCCGAATGTTGTCCATCTCACAGCCTCTCTGAATATTGTCCCTCTTATAGCCTTCCTGAATGTTGTTTATCTCACAGCCTCCTTTAATGTTGTCACTCTCACAACCTACCTGAATATTGTCCCGCTCACGGCCTCCCTGAATGTTATCTCTCTCACAGCCACCTTGAATATTGTCCCTCTCACAGCCTCCCTGAACTATGTCCCTCTTACAGCCTCCCTGAACTTTGTCCCTCTCACAGCCTCCCTGAACTTTGTCCATCTCACAGCCTCCCTGAACTTTATCCCTCTCACAGCCTCCCTGAACTTTGTCCCTCTCACATTCTACCCGAAAGTTGTCCCTCTCACAGCCTCCCCGAATGTTGTGCCTGTCACAGCCTCCCTGAATATTCTCCCTCTCACAGCCTCCCTGAACTTTGTCCCTCTCACAGTCTCCCCAAATGTTGTCCCTCTCACAGCCCCCCCGCATGTTGTCCCTCTCACACTCTACCTGAATGTTGTCCCTCTTATAGCCTCCATGAATGTTGTCCCTCTTAAAGCCTCCCCGAATGTTGTCCATCTCACAGCCTCTCTGAATATTTTCCCTCATATAGCCTTCCTGAATGTTGTGTATCTCACAGCCTCCTTTAATGTTGTCCCTCTCACAACGTCCCTGAATATTGTCCCGCTCACGGCCTCCCTGAATGTTATCTCTCTCACAGCCTCCTTGAATACTGTCCCTCTCACAGCCTCCCTGAAAGTTGTCCCTCTCACGGCTTCCCTGAACTTTGTCCCTCTCATAGCCTAACTGAATGTTGTCCCTCTTACAGCCTCCTTCAACTATGTCCCTCTCACAACCTCCCTGAACTTTGTCACTCTCACAGCCTCCATGAACTTTGTCCCTCTCACAGCATCCCTGAGCTTTGTCCTTTCACAACCTCCCCGACTGTTGTCCCTCTCACACCTCCCTGAATATTCTCCCTCTACAGCCTCCCTGAACTTTCTCCCTCTCACAGCCTCCCTGAACTTTGTCACTCTCACAGCCTTACCGAATGTTGTCCCTCTCACAGCCTACCTGAATGTTGTCACTCTTATAGCCTCCCTGAATGTTGTCTCTCTTAAAGCCTCCCCGAATGTTGTCCACCTCACAGCCTCCCTGAATGTTGTCCCTCTTATAGCCTCCCCGAATGTTGTCCATCTCACAGCCTCTCTGAATATTGTCCCTCTTATAGAATTCCTGAATGTTGTCTATCTTACAGCCTCCTTTAATGTTGTCCCCCTCACAACTTACCTGAATATTGTCCCGCTCACGGCCTCCCTGAATGTTATCTCTCTCACAGCCGCCTTGAATATTGTCCCTCTCACAGCTTCCCTAAACTATGTCCCTCTCACAGCCTCCTGAACTTTGTCCCTCTCACAGCCTCCCTGAACTTTGTCCATCTCACAGCCTCCCTGAACTTTATCCCTCTCACAGCCTCCCTGAACTTTGTCCCTCTCACATTCTACCCGAAAGTTGTCCCTCTCACAGCCTCCCCGAATGTTGTGCCTGTCACAGCCTCCCTGAATATTCTCCCTCTCACAGCCTCCCTGAACTTTGTCCCTCTCACAGTCTCCCCAAATGTTGTCCCTCTCACAGCCCCCCCGCATGTTGTCCCTCTCACACTCTACCTGAATGTTGTCCCTCTTATAGCCTCCATGAATGTTGTCCCTCTTAAAGCCTCCCCGAATGTTGTCCATCTCACAGCCTCTCTGAATATTTTCCCTCATATAGCCTTCCTGAATGTTGTGTATCTCACAGCCTCCTTTAATGTTGTCCCTCTCACAACGTCCCTGAATATTGTCCCGCTCACGGCCTCCCTGAATGTTATCTCTCTCACAGCCTCCTTGAATATTGTCCCTCTCACAGCCTCCCTGAATGTTGTCCCTCTCACGGCCTCCCTGAACTTTGTCCCTCTCATAGCCTACTTGAATGTTGTCCTTCTCACAGCCTCCTTGAACTATGTCCCTCTCACAGCCTCCCTGAATGTCGTAACTCTTACAACCTCCTTGAATGTTGTCACTCTCACGGGCTCCCTTAATGTTGTCCCTCTCACAACCTCCCTGAATGTTGTCCCTCTCACAGCCTCCCTGAATATTCTCCCTCTCACAGCCTTCCTGAACTTTCTCCCTCTCACATCCTCCCCGAATGTTGTCCATCTCACAGCCTCCCTGAATGTTGTCCCTCTTATAGCCTTCCTGAATGGTGTCTATCTCACAGCTTCCCTGAATGTTGTGCCTCTTAAAGCCTCCCCGAATGTTGTCCATCTCACAGCCTCTCTGAATATTGTCCCTCTTATAGCCTTCCTGAATGTTGTCTATCTCAAAGCTTCCTTTAATGTTGTCCCTCTCACAACCTTCCTGAATATTGTCCCGCTCACGGCCTCCCTGAATGTTATCTCTCTCACAGCCGCCTTGAATATTGTCCCTCTCACAGCCTCCCTGAACTATGTCCCTCTCACAGCCTCCCTGAACTTTGTCCCTCTCACAGCCTCCCTGAACTTTGTCTCTCTCACAGCCTCCCTGAACTTTGTCCCTCTCACAACCTCCCTGAACTTTGTCCCTCTCACAGCCTCCCTGAATGTTGTCCCTCTCACAGCCTACCTAAATGTTGTCCCTCTTATAGCCTCCCTGAACTTTGTCCCTCTCACAGCCTCCCCGAATGTTGTCTATCTCACAGCCTCTCTGAATGTTGTCCCTCTTATAGCCTTCCTGAATGTTGTCTATCTCACAGCCTCCTTTAATGTTGTCCCTTTCACAACCTCCCTGAATATTGTCCCGCTCACGGCCTACCTGAATGTTATCTCTCTCACAGCCTCCTTGAATATTGTCCCTCTCACAGCCTCCCTGAATGTTGTCCTTCTCACGGCTTCCCTGAATGTTGTCTCTCTCACGGCCTCCTTGAATGTTGTCCCTCTCACGGCCTCCCTGAATGTTGTCCCTTTCACGTCCTCCCTGAATGTTGTCCCTCTCAATCATCCCTGAATTTTGTCCCTCTCACGGCATCCCTGAATGTTGTCCCTCTCACAACCTCCTTGAATGTTGTCCCTCTCACGGCCTCCCAGAATGTTGTAACTCTCACAACATCCTTGAATGTTGTCACTCTCACGGGCTCCCTTAACGTTGTCCCTCTCACAACCTCCCTGAACTTTGTCCCTCTCACAGCCTCCTTGAATGTTGTCCCTCTCACAACCTCCCTGAACTTTGTCCCTCTCACAACCTCCTTGAATGTTGTCCCTCTAAAAACCTCCTTGAATGTTATCCCCCTCACAACCTCCCTGAATGTTGTCCCTCTCACAACCTCACTGAATGTTGTCCCTCTCACAACCTCCCTGAATGTTGTCCCCCCTCACAACCTCACTGAATGCTGTCCCTCTCACAACCTCCCTGAATGTTGTCCCCCCTCACAACCTCACTGAATATTGTCCCTCTCACAACCTCCCTGAATGTTGTCCCTCTCACAACCTCCATTCTTCTTCTTCTTCTTCTTCTTCTTCTTCGTTCGCATTGTCTGTCTATATCTGCAGTCCTGTCTCTTGGATAAATTTCACTGTTTTTTTTAACTCATGTATGGAACCGTAGAGCTTATCTTCTTTAGTGGTTTCACTGGGCCAGTAATTATTTCTCAGTGTCTCGTAGTTGATGCAGTTCTGGAGGATATGTTCCACAGTTTGGGGCACCTGGGCACATGTACACAGATTAGTAGTACCAACCTTAAACTTTGTATACATATGACTTCGGAGTCGGCTGTGTCCTGTTCGGAGACGGAAGATGGTGACTTGTTCCTTTCTGTTTAGCATGTGATAGTCATCATGTGGTGGTGTTTGTGGCTTCATGTAGGTTTTTATCATGCTTTTCTTCTGATTATAGGTGATTGGTATGTCTGGTTGCTCCATTTCAGTGCCCTCTTTGGCCAGATGGTCAGCTTTCTCATTGCCTGGTATCCCACAGTGGGAGGGAATCCATTGCAAAGTGACTCCATGTTGTAAGCCAATTTTTGACAAGGCATCTTTAAGGTCTGGTAGTTTGTTGCACTGAAGAGCTTCCAGTACTGATCTCGCATCTGTGAGAATTACTACAGGACATGTATCAATTCTGGAGTCTGATAGTTTTTCAACTGCAGCAATAATTGCTCTAACTTCTGCATCAAAGTTGTTGCAGTATTTACCAGTGGGTATGGAAATCTTGTCAATGGTGTTGTTTGGATACTCAATATATACTCCTGCCCCTCCATTCTTTGTGGCATTATGTGCAGATCCATCTGTATACACACGTATCCAGGTGTCACATGGATATTTGTCATCTAGAACACTGAGTGTGGCTGTTGATCTTACAAGACTGCTCTGCATCTCACCATTCTGCACACCTTTCACTTCAGTCTGAATAGTTATTTGTGTATAATCTGCTTCTTTCCATGGTATGCTCTGGTACAGATGATAATGGAGCGACTACAGTTGGAAGGTCAGGTATCAGCTTACGCATACGCTTGGCCTGATGAATGAAGCTGCTTCTTTTAAGCCGTCCTAATGCCAAGTTATTGAATCTCTCCTTCAGGGGATGGCTTACAGAGCTAAGGAATTTTTCTCCCATGGTCATGACCTTTGTGTCTCTACGTTCCTTTAGCGCTTGAACACCAACTATTTTCTGCATTTCAACTACTGGTGTGGACTTCATTGCACCTGTGATAATCCGTAGTGACTGATTTTGAACCTTGTCTAGATTATGCAGCGTAGTGTTTGATGCTGTGCACCAAGATGTTGAGCCATATTCTAAATGTGGTAGAATACTTTGCTGATATACATTCTTGAGGATTCTTTCACTAGATCCCATGTGGTTCCACTCAATTTTCTTAATATGGCTAGTTTTCTTCTGGCTTTTGCTTCTGCACTGTTGATGTGTTGCTTCCACGTCAGTTTTGAGTCAAGAGTCACTCCTAAGTAAGTGGGTTGGTTGTCCATCCTTAAGGGTATTTCATTTACAAAGATCTTACCTGCTTTCTGTTTAGATGAGAGGGTGAACAGAGTGGTACTTGATTTCTCTGTGTTGATACTTACACACCATTTGTTTGTTCATGATGTCAAGATGTCTGCTGCTCTTTGGAGTCTCTATGTAGCAACTGTCGCATATTCATCTGTACACCACATGACCAGATCATCTGCATACAGTGCCGCTTTGATTCCATAGGGAAGTTCCTTGACCAGGTCATTAATGAATACAAGGAATAGTGTAGGCGAAAGGACTCCTCCTTGTGGTACACCGTGTCGCAGAAGTACTTTCTGGCTTTTGTGTCCATCCATTACTACTCTAGCTCTTCTATTGTGTAAATAGGACTTTATCCAGTTGTACAGTCTTCCATTCACATTGCAGTTTCTTAGTTTCCACAGCAGACCTTTTTTCCATACTTTATCAAAGGCTTTCTTCAGGTCTATCCACGCTGCTAGTACAAGATTTTTCTCTTGGAATGCATCCTCAATCTCTTGAGAGAGGTCACTTGATCTTCCGTACTGTAGTACTGCCTAAATCCTGCTTGTTGTGGAACGAGAAGGTTTTCACTTTCTAGGTACAATTTTAGCCTCAGGTCAATGATGCGTTCCATCGTTTTGCATAGGCAGCTAGTGAGACTGATTGGCCTGTAGCTGGAGGCAGTATCACTGTTTTTTCCTGGTTTTAGCAGTGGTACCATGCTTGCTTCCTTCCAGATTTGAGGTAACTTACCTGTGCTCCAGCACATATTGAAAATATCCAACAGCTTTCCCATTGCTGACATTCCCAGGTTCTTGATCATTTTATTGGACACTCCATCTGGTCCTGGTGATTTCCTTGGTTTCAGTTTACTAACTGCTAGGTCTAACTCACTCGTGTGATTGGTGCATCCATGACCTCCACTTTTCTGACTTGTTCCTCCTCTTTCTGTGGCTCGATGCGCACTGTACGCTCCTTCTCTGGATGGATGTTGCAGTCCTGTGCAAACATGCGAGCAAAGTGATCTGCTACCTGCTTACCTGTAAGAGTTTTCTCATCCTCTATTAGTGTAACCTTTGTACTTCTTCCAGTACTCTCATCATTTAACTGTTTGATTAGTTTCCACAGTTTCCTTCCATCCTTTTCAAAGTTTAGGGACTCTGTTTTCTCTCTCCAACTTTCCCGTCTGGCTTGCAGCTTGGCTCTGTGAAATTTGGCCTTAGAATGTTGGTAATTATTGTGGTGTTCTTGGCATGGTCTATTTTCTGCTTGCTTTCGAGCTGTTTCCACGTCATCATGGAGTTTTCCCAGCTCACTAGACCAGTATGGTTTATAGTCCCTGCGAGCTCCTTTGGGAATGGTTTCACGAGCGGCCTGAGGGATACAAGCGTTGAATTCCTTCACTATGCTGTTAATATCCTTACCTTCTATGGACAGCTGTCCCACCAGGATACCTGTACGATGTCTGTACATTGTCCAGTTTGCTTTTTTATAGTTCCATCTGGGGAGAGGGCTACTGGTGTTAAGGAGTTCATTTTCTATTGTCAGGAAGACTGGTTGATGGTCGCTACCTCCAAGTTGTTTTCCAACTTCACGTGTAATGTTCCACTTCAGATCTGGAGAGTGGAATGCCAGATCTGGTGTTGATTTTGTATGCCAAGCCCTTGAGTAAAATGTTGGGGGATCCATTGGCTGGTTGATCAGGAGAAGTCCATTATCATCCTGCCAGCTCTCAACTTCCTCTCCTCTCTTGTCTATGTGGTCATAGCCCCAGCTCTGGGAATGGCTGTTAAAATCACCACAGACCATCAGTCTCTCTTTGTGTGGGATTGTTTCTAAAGCAAGTGGGCGGTCATTAGGACAGTAATAGTTAAGGAGGTGGAAATCTGTATTACTACTTTTTAGATGGATCATCTGGTATTCGGCTCCTTCCATGTACACTCCCACTTGACATGCGCTGATGTTATTCTTAACAAGTGTGAGTACTCCTTCTTTTCTTCTGTCCTGTCGGTCTGATCTAAAACACTGGTAGCCTCTGATTTTAAAGGCGGCATCTTTGGTTAGGTGTGTCTCCTGTATGCAGCATATACTTACCTGCTCTGCAAAAAGTATGTTCTCTAGTTCAACCTTTTTGCTATAGCCATCTCTAACACTGCTGACACCCTCAGCATTCCACTGCAATATTTTAAGTTCTTGCTTTTTGGCTGTTTTCTTCCATTGTATTTTTTGGCCAGTAGCTCTACTCTCATGTCTCCTGACTCCACAAGACGAACTGAGAGGACCTCCAGTAGCATTGGGTGGACCCTTTCGAGGCAGGGGGCCCGGCACTGCACCTGCCTGGTTAGTCTTCACAGGGCGAGCACCATGTTTGAAAACTGCAGATAGAGACATTCATTAGCGATAATGCGTGCTACCCTGATTTTTGAGAAGCGCCTTTTGGCTGGGTAACTCCGACTTCAGCACCTTTCCTTGCTAGGGCAGACTGTGGTCTTGCTCGGACTGCCATGAAGACAGTGTGGCTGGCCTGGCTAAAACTTTGTTTTCCAGCCTCTGGTGGCTGTATGTAAGTCCCTTCTCCATGTCAGATGGTTTTGAGACAGTTCCACAAAGACACTCTGACTTTGAGATGAGGAATCTGATGAGTGCTTCAACGATATCCATTCCCCGCCACCCATAGTCTACTGGCTCTGTTTTGTTTACATCATTCTGATAGCCATTGTTGTAAAGACCCATAGGCTTGTCACGTCCTGGATTCATTGGTTTCACACCAGACTTCCCTCATCCCCGCCAGAGATCTCCATGTCCCCATCCGTCCACCAACCTGACATTACATTTCGCAAAAATAACAATTACAATTACAATTAGTGTTGATTGCTACAAGTTTCTGGGCTACAGAGGTAGGTCAGAGTTTTTACGCAAACAGATCTATGTTCCCTGTCTCACAAACACTATGTGTGCTCTTAACACAGTTGTTCCCAGGGGGAACAACCTCCCTGAATGCTGTCCCTCTCACAACCTCCCTGAATGTTGTCCCTCTCACAACCTCCCTGAATGTTGTCCTTCTCACAACCTCCTTGAATGTTGATTCTCTCACAACCTCCCTGAATGTTGTCCCTCTCACAACCTCCCTGAATGTTGTCCCTCTCACAACCTCCTTGAATGCTGATTCTCTCACAACCTCCCTAAATGCAGCACGATAGGTAGTGCACAATGTATGTATGTGTGTGTGTATATATTACACGAGTAATATTCTGTTTGTCCTTCACAAGGTAGAAGAGTATCACGTTGTTTAAGGAACCCTGACACGAAAGACTATACTTCAGCTAAGTATTTAGAGAACTTACACACATGTCACTTTCTCTAGGGAACCCTGACACGAAAGACTACATCTTAGCTAAGTGTTTAGAGAACTTACACACGTGTCACCTTCTCTAGGGAACCCTGACACGAAAGACTACATCTTAGCTAAGTGTTTAGAGAACTTACACACATGTCACCTTCTCTAGGGAACCCTGACACGAAAGACTACATCTTAGCTAAGTGTTTAGAGAACTTACACACATGTCACCTTCTCTAAGGAACCCTGACATTTTTTGACCTTGCAGTTGTGCTTCACATTATCTGTTTGTGATGTGATGTTTGTACTGTCCGACTACTGTATGTAATATCAGCTGATCATGGAATACATACAATATTCTACTCGAAGTAATGCTAGATGCAAATGTGACAAATATCTGTGGAACTTACACTGTAAAAGAACAAGGAAACATTGAAAGCTGTTCGCCCTATGATATTCACTTCTAATCATGGTTTATATATATCTAAGCTACACAGAGACAATGTACAAGTTCAGTGCTACAAGCTACAGGATTAGTGTTTATTTTTTGGGGTTGAGATAGGGTCGCTCATGGCTGGGGGGGGGGGGGAAGAAGATTAGGGGGTGGTGGAAGAGAAGATGTGTTTGCGTCATTCTGTGTCTGTGTGTGAGAGAGGGTACTCGTGTATGTGTGTAGGAAATGCGAAAATGACAGACTGCTACTGGTGTTTACATATCACGCAAAAAGGAAATGAGATTATAAATAAATTTCTTGTCTATATCCTGTGGCATACATTCAGACCAGCACACAGATCGTGACTGAATGTGTGAATGTGTGTGTGTGTGTGAGAGAGAGAGAGAGAGACAGAGAGTAAGAGAGAGAGAGAGAGAGCATTTTTTTCTCCTTGTCTGGTCTTGTATTTGGATAACGGATCTTCCCATCACAGACAAATTTCCAGGAAATTGTCCAGACCGGCAGACAATGAACAAACTGATCCATCAGGCCCACTGTGTGGAAAGTAAAACTCAGCATCTAAGACCGTTTTCTTGATCGGAATGATCACGATCAGTTTTGTTTTGTTTTGTTTTTAATTTAAGAACATTTTTGTTTAAAAAGTGTGCTACCGCGATAATGGCTGCTGTTCATCTTTTTTTTTGTGCTAGGCTATTAACAAGATCACGTGATCAGTGGTCCCGTGGGCTTCAGAGGCGTACTTTCAAAGATAAATGTTTTCTTTTTCATGTTTATTTGCTGTTTAGTTTTCCTTGATAAAGGTATACTGCCGAAATATTGGTTGATTCTTATCGTTCTTTTATTACTTGGCCTTTTCTCATTGTTCTTTCTTTATGTCGTAGCTTCTCCGTGAGTATGTGCGCATATGTGGAGGTCACGTGCTTCTGTATGTGAGGATGCAGGTTGCGCGAGAAGGGATCTCACAGTTTACCCCCATCATTTCAAGAAGAAAATAACAGCATGTGTGTACATGAGAGAGAGAGAAAGAGAGAGAGGGAGGCAGAAACAGAGACAGAGAGCAATTCAAATGTTAACTTCTTAACCGGAAAAGATCTTGATATAAATCTACAGACTCTTTATATGCATGTATAGATTCTGAAAATGGATATGAGTACGTGGATTTCTTACGATGCATTTTTCTCACATGTGAATGAATAGAAGACCGTTTTTCTCGTATGTGAATGTATAGAAGACCGTTTTTCTCGTATGTGAATGTATAGAAGACTGTTTTTCTCGTATGTGAATGTATAGAAGACCGCTTTTCTCGTACGTGAATGTATAGAAGACTGTTTTTACTCCTTTGTGAATATATATATATATATATATATATATATACACACACACACACATGGCGAAAGAGGCAGAGAAAGCAGCAAAAACTGGAGAAAGCAAAACTTTATATAACATATAAAAGATGCTAACAGGTGACATCTAAATAACGACCAATCTTTAGCAAAACTGGAACACTATTAACATCAAGTAAAGACCAAAAGCAAAGATGGGCTGAAGACTTCCAAGAAATACTTAATCGACCACACCCAAAAGAATTGTTAAACCTAGAAACCGACTTAGCAGCTCCACAACTAAATGTCAACCTAGATGAAATTACATTGCATGAAATTGAAACAGCATTGAATTTAATGACTTACAACAAAGTTGCAGGTGAAGATGAAATAACACCCGAAATGTTAAAAGCTATCAATAGTGACAACATGAGACAACTACAGAGAATGTTTAATAAGTAAAATACCCCAAAAAAGGCAACCTTAGTGACTGTAACAATTGGAGAGGAGTAACTTTAATATCAGTTGTGTCAAAAGTATTTTGCAAGGTCATTTTGAAGAGACTTAAAGATATAGTGGATACTGCAATGAGAGAAAGAACAGGCAGAATTTCGAAAAGGGAGAAGCTGTCTCGACCAGATCTTTACTCTAAGAATAATACTTGAAGAACATATTGAAAAGCATAAACCATTAATCCTGAACTTCATAGACATTAAAAAGGCATTTGATAGCATACACAGAGATTCATTGTGGAGAATTTTAAGTCTATATGGAATACCATCTAAAATTGGCAACATCATTAAGGACTTCTACAATGGATATGTTTGTGCAGTCAAGACAGAAGAAGGGATGAGTGAATGGTTCCAGATTGAAACAGGCGTGAAACAAGGATGTATACTTTCTCCTTTGCTTTTTGGAATTACAATAGACTTCATAATGAATAAATGCTGCACAGGTAACACTGGTACTGACTGGGTACATGGGACCCAACTAGAAGATCTTGATTTTGCTGATGACATAACTCTTATCGGTAACAATGTGAATTACATGCAAGAAAAAAAACAGATATTCTGTCTTCATTGGCTAGCAAAATAGGACTTGAAATTAACAAGGACAAAACAAAAATAACGAAAATTCCCATTAATCAAAATGGAAAAATACACAAAGAAGGGACAGATATTGAAGAAGTCAATCAATTTGCATACCTTGGCAGCTACATAGACCAGGATGGTGACACCAGAAAGGAAGTTAGAATCAGAATTGCAAAAGCAGCATCAATCTTCAAGAACCTTGAGAACATATGGAATTCAAAAGTTATAAGCACAAAAACCAAGTTAAGACTATTCAATTCAAGTGTGACATCCACCCTCATTTATGCAAGCGAAAGCTGGAAAACAACTAAAGAAATAGATAAGTTAGACTCTTTTGAAAACAAATGCCTAAGGAAAATACTCGGCATCAAGTGGAACGAATTCAAGAACAATGCAGAGATAAGACAGATGACTGAACAACAACCAGTCTCACGGGTGATCAGGAAAAGGAGATGGAGATATATTGGTCACGTGACGAGAAGAAACAGTCAGAGGATCCCAAAACAAGCTATCAAGGGGAACACAACAGGCCAACGAAAAAGAGGCAAGCCACGTAAAACTCTAAAGAGAACATTGTTAAGAGAGGCCAAATTAACAGGCATAAAATCCCTTGATGAGGTTGAAAAGCTCACCGAAGACAGGAAAAATTGGCGAACTACCTTGCGAGCCCTAAGTGATGTTTAACGGCACAGGAAAGATATAAGATATAAGATAAGAATGTATATAAGACTGTTTTTTCTCGTATAGAATATATAGAAGACTGTTTTTACTAGTATGTGAATGTATATAAGACTTTATGAGGAAGAAGAC
Organism: Achatina immaculata; assembly: GCA_009760885.1. Taxonomy (NCBI): domain Eukaryota; kingdom Metazoa; phylum Mollusca; class Gastropoda; order Stylommatophora; family Achatinidae; genus Lissachatina; species Lissachatina immaculata. Next base: position 45,801,916 of record CM019716.1, read on the forward strand.
ACTCTCCGACCTGGCAATCAGCGACCCAGTGTTGACAAGCCAGCCTTAGGGTTGGCGAACCACAGCTGGCAAAGACCCTGTCCCAGCTCTCCGTTAGTATCCCCACTTAACGGAGCAGGTATCGCCTTAGTCGTCGCGGTGGTGGAGCCTGATAAAGAAGTACTGCATACCTTCTCTTTAGCTCCACATGACCGCCATGACCCGCTCCCTGTACTTCAATATCTTCACCGCATCAGCTGTAAAGAACACCAGTTCGTAGTTTCGGGGAGATAGGAAAAAAAGAAGAAGAAGAACGCTTTATATGAATCTGTAGTTCTTAAAGTGGATATGGCTCTATGAACCCTTTATAGATAAAAGGGATGGCGACTGCAGTAAAACTGGTTCAAATAATAAAGGTAGATACAGGTGTGTGGTGCAGTTTTACAAGGTGGCAGAGGGAGTGAGTCAAGTGAGAAAAAACAAATAGAAACTATGAGAGGGAGATGAGAATGTATAAATGAAAAACATACAACGTCCGATATTTCGGCGTTAGCCTTTTTCGAGGATTATATACACAAACGAGAAAAAAAAACTAAACGAAAAAACTTATCTTAATGTGACATCCTCCAAAAGTAGGGAATCACAGAAATGTGAGGCATAGAGATCACGAGGGGCCACACAAAGGAGAACCCGGTGGAGCCAATCGTAAAGAAGAGGCGGAGAGAGGGAGGGAAACAGGTGGGGGAAGGGTAATAGAAAAAGCCATAGAGGAGAAGGTGTCGAGGGGGGGGGAGTGGAGAGATAATGAATGAAGAACATAAACACCTGCAGTGAGAAAATGTGAAACCGGTGAATTGGGCAAGACCCTATCACAAAAAGAGGTGGTGGAAAACGAAAGAAGTTAAAGAAAGCTGAAGACATTGTTAATTCCAGCTGGATGGAGACAGCCATCCTGGAAAATAAGGCGCTGTTCTAGGACCCTCCGAGATCGTACATCAGCAGAACAAGAGCGGATCGCGTTAACAGAAATGTTCTGTTTTCCCCTGTGGTTACTAAGCCAAAATTGTTTAGCCACAGGTGTCCAAGCCCTCTTAGAAATATCGTTAAGATGTTGGCGCAAACGATGTCCTAAGCGTAAACCGGTCCCACCTATATACTTCATACCACAACGTTTGTACATAATAACATAAATAATATTGCGTGATGTGTAGGTGAAACCCTCCTGAACTGATAACGTGGACTTAAGGAAGGAGATCTGGCTAGCCTCGACAACAAACGGACAAGTGTTGCATCTACGGCGTCCGCAACGTCTGGTACCATAAAAAGTGCCATCTGTCTTGAGGTGACTACGAATTAAAAGGTCCCTAAGGTTCACGTGTATCAGGGTCGGTCTGGAGGAGATGGAGATGGCGAAACAGTATGTTTTTAACTGCCAAACTATGAGGGCGGTTCGTGAGTACCAGTTTAACTCTGTCCGAGCTACAATGCGGTTTAGGAGTGAGGGCTTGTTGATGCGATATATGGCTGATGCGGTTCCAAGATGACGAGAGAACATGTTCTGAATAGCCGCGTTGACGGAAGAAATCTAGCATTTTATGGCCTTGATCCTGGAAATCAACATCCTCAGTACACAAATGTCGCAACCTAAGAAGCTGGGGAAAAGGAATATAGTCCTTACACGATCTGGGATGGGAGGAAGAGTACAGGAGGTAGCTGTGAGAGTCTGTAGGTTTATAGTGAACAGAAGTAGTAAGCCCGGTAGGGCCGATAGTAACAGCAATGTCGAGAAAGTTAGCAGAAGTAGCAGAGACATGAGATGTGAAAGAAATGAAAGGATTGTACTGCTTAACAAAACTGATAAAGTTGTTAAGGTCTTCCTCTGGCACTGATGTGATCCCAATGCCGTCATCTATGTAGCGTCTATAGAAGATTGGAAAGGGGCCTCTATAGGCTCCCAGAACCTTGTGTTCGAAGTGCCCCATGAACATACATGCATAGCTGGGGCCCATTTTGGTACCCATGGCCACACCACTAATCTGGTCGAAGAACAGGCCATTGAATTCAAAAGAATTGAGTTGGAGGACAAGTCGCGTGAGGCGCAGAATAGTAGACGTAGGAATAGAGGGATTGCTTTTGTTCAGAAAGAACTTGACGGCCTGAAGTCCCTGATCATGCGGGATGGATGTGTATAAGGACACTACATCAAGGGCGAAGATATGGTTGGTGTGACCAGGCAAGAGTGTAAGGGTCTCAAAAGCAGTGAGAGCATGATTCGTGCCCTTAAGATAAGTTGGCAGACTAGTGACCAGAGGTTGAAAGATGCTGTCCAGAAAGTCAGAGATTTGTTCCGTAGGTCAGGAACAAGCGGACGCTATGGACCTTCCCGGGTTGCCTGGTTTGTGAATCTTAGGGAGTAGATAAAAGGATGAAAAAGCATTGTTGGCAGAAATGCAGATGAAACCACTGACAACAATTACTGAGGAAAGACGCTGGCGATGGTTGGGACATGTGCTCCGAATGAATGACAACTCACTACCAAAAATAGCACTAAGATGGACACCACAGGGGAACAAAAGTAAGGGTAGACCAAAAGAGACATGGAGAAGAACAACAGAGAGGATGTTGAGCAATAGAGGGCTCACCTGGGCAAAAGCAGAAACAAAGGCGAAGGACAGGCATTTGTGGAAAACCCTTGCCGAAGCCCCATGTGCCCTGTGCACTTAAGGTTCAGAGAGAGAGAGAGAGAGAGAGAGAGAGAGAGAGAGAGAGAGATTAAAGGATGGCTTTCCCAAGCAGCTGTCGCGGATGTGAAGATGAGTAGCAGAAGGAGAAAGGCCAGTCTTGTGGATGAGTTCGTTGATCGTGTCACGAACATGGTGGTTGTTGGCCAGAGTCGGATCTTGAGGACAGGAGGCATAAAATTCACCGCTGCTCAGCTGGCCCATGGCCTCTTGGATGTACAATTCTTCCTTCCAGCAAACAATGGCCCCGCCCTTGTCTGCACTCTTGACCACGATATCTGGCCTGCGCTGGAGTTGTGAAAGTGCGCACTGCTCCCCGGGGGTCAGGTTTGAGTGTCATTCCTTATATGAATTTGTAGATTTTATATGAATCTATAGACTGTTTATATGAATCTGTAGATTATTATCATATAAATCTTATGCACTCTCATATGAATCCTTAGACTCTATATGAATCAATAGACTCCTGATATGAATCTGTATAGATTCTAATAGAGAGTCTATATATTTTATGTAGAGTTTATAGATTCACATAAAGAGTATATAAAGTGATTCTATAGACGTTATATAAAAATCTATAGACTCTATATAAAAATCTATAGGCTCTACATAAGAATCTATGGACTATATATAAGAATCTATAAATTCATAAGCGGATGTAAATTTATAGAATCTTTACAACTATATGAATAGGAACTCTTAAAGAAGTAGACAGATGCTGTAACTATCATAGAACTAATAGAGAAAAGACAACACGGGTAACTAGACGGATAGACGCTATAAATAGCACAGAGCTAAGAAAGAAAAGATAACACGGGCTAATAGACGGGTAGACGCTATTACTAGCACAGAGATAAGAAAGAAAAGATAACACGGGCTAATAGACGGGTAGACGCTATAACTAGCACAGAGCTAAGAAAGAAAAGATAACACGGGCAACTAGACGAGTATATGATATAACTAGCACAGAGCTAAGGAAGAAAAGATAGCACGGGCAACTAGACGAGTATATGATATAACTAGCACAGAGCTAAGGAAGAAAAGATAACACAGGCTAATAGACCGGTTCTAAACCAAGTCCTGGGGAAAGAGATGAATAAAATGGCTATCATTTGTGTTGTTACACCGCCTACCATTTTAATTTGTGAAGCATCTGTAAGTCACGCTACGTGTACGTCACTTTCCGTCCCACAATATCTACATTATTCTATTGCTACTTTCCCTAAAAATACCCCCCCCCCCTCTCGCCTGAGGTAGAGTCCCAGCTTTCTGCACGCAACAACTCTAACAGATTCCTTCATCTGGTAACACTCCCGCGAGACGTGTCCTAATTCTACGTGTAAATAGAGGCAGACGGAGCTATGGAACAGCCTGGAACCAGAGGAAGACATGTATGTAAAGAGAAGGCCCGGGTCTTATATTCCGCAGAGATCAGGGCCGTACTGAAGTCAACGTGGCAATCTATCAGCGCCACGACGTGGTGACTTCCCGGACAATGCTGTTTTGCCGTTTTCATCTATCGGTGTCACAATGTGATGATTTGCAGGAGAGTGCTATTTTGTCATTTTCATCTACCAATGTCACAGTGTGATGATTTGCAGGAGAGTGCTATTTTGTCATTTTCATCTACCAATGTCACAGTGTGATGATTTGCAGGAGAGTGCTATTTTGTCACTTTCATCTACCAATGTCACAGTGTGATGATTTGCAGGAGAGTGCTATTTTGTCATTTTCATCTACCAATGTCACAGTGTGATGATTTGCAGGAGAGTGCTATTTTGTCATTTTCATCTACCAATGTCACAGTGTGATGATTTGCAGGAGAGTGCTATTTTGTCATTTTCATCTACCAATGTCACAGTGTGATGATTTGCAGGAGAGTGCTATTTTGTCACTTTCATCTACCAATGTCACAATGTGACGATTTGCATAACTTTCATCACTGGGCGTTATTAAAGTACCCGTCTTCTTGTCCCTTATTTCATCTTCTGTTATCATGTATACACGGATAAAGGAAGAGAATACGAGACATTGCATCTACCGTCAGGGACAGGAGAAGAACTGTAGACAGAAGGACATGTAGACAAGAGGACGGGTAACTAGACGGATAGACGCTATAAATAGCACAGAGCTAAGAAAGAAAAGATAACACGGGCTAATAGACGGGTAGACGCTATTACTAGCACAGAGATAAGAAAGAAAAGATAACACGGGCTAATAGACGGGTAGACGCTATAACTAGCACAGAGCTAAGAAAGAAAAGATAACACGGGCAACTAGACGAGTATATGATATAACTAGCACAGAGCTAAGGAAGAAAAGATAGCACGGGCAACTAGACGAGTATATGATATAACTAGCACAGAGCTAAGGAAGAAAAGATAACACAGGCTAATAGACCGGTTCTAAACCAAGTCCTGGGGAAAGAGATGAATAAAATGGCTATCATTTGTGTTGTTACACCGCCTACCATTTTAATTTGTGAAGCATCTGTAAGTCACGCTACGTGTACGTCACTTTCCGTCCCACAATATCTACATTATTCTATTGCTACTTTCCCTAAAACTACCCCCCCCCCCCCCCTCTCGCCTGAGGTAGAGTCCCAGCTTTCTGCACGCAACAACTCTAACAGATTCCTTCATCTGGTAACACTCCCGCGAGACGTGTCCTAATTCTACGTGTAAATAGAGGCAGACGGAGCTATGGAACAGCCTGGAACCAGAGGAAGACATGTATGTAAAGAGAAGGCCCGGGTCTTATATTCCGCAGAGACCAGGGCCGTACTGAAGTCAACGTGGCAATCTATCAGCGCCACGACGTGGTGACTTCCCGGACAATGCTGTTTTGCCGTTTTCATCTATCGGTGTCACAATGTGATGATTTGCAGGAGAGTGCTATTTTGTCACTTTCATCTACCAATGTCACAGTGTGATGATTTGCAGGAGAGTGCTATTTTGTCATTTTCATCTACCAATGTCACAATGTGAAGATTTGCAGGAGAGTGCTATTTTGTCACTTTCGTCTACCAATGTCACAGTGTGATGATTTGCAGGAGAGTGCTATTTTGTCATTTTCATCTACCAATGTCACAGTGTGATGATTTGCAGGAGAGTGCTATTTTGTCACTTTCATCTACCAATGTCACAATGTGACGATTTGCATAACTTTCATCACTGGGCGTTATTAAAGTACCCGTCTTCTTGTCCCTTATTTCATCTTCTGTTATCATGTATACACGGATAAAGGAAGAGAATACGAGACATTGCATCTACCGTCAGGGACAGGAGAAGAACTGTAGACAGAAGGACATGTAGACAAGAGGACGGGTATACTCAGACAAGTAGACATAGAGATAAGAAAGAAAAGATAACACGGGCTAATAGACGGGTAGACGCTATAACTAGCACAGAGCTAAGAAAGAAAAGATAACACGGGCTAATAGACGGGTAGACGCTATAACTAGCACAGAGATAAGAAAGAAAAGATAACACGGGCTAATAGACGGGTAGACGCTATAACTAGCACAGAGCTAAGAAAGAAAAGATAACACGGGCAACTAGACGAGTATATGATATAACTAGCACAGAGCTAAGGAAGAAAAGATAGCACGGGCAACTAGACGAGTATATGATATAACTAGCACAGAGCTAAGGAAGAAAAGATAACACAGGCTAATAGACCGGTTCTAAACCAAGTCCTGGGGAAAGAGATGAATAAAATGGCTATCATTTGTGTTGTTACACCGCCTACCATTTTAATTTGTGAAGCATCTGTAAGTCACGCTACGTGTACGTCACTTTCCGTCCCACAATATCTACATTATTCTATTGCTACTTTCCCTAAAAATACCCCCCCCCTCTCGCCTGAGGTAGAGTCCCAGCTTTCTGCACGCAACAACTCTAACAGATTCCTTCATCTGGTAACACTCCCGCGAGACGTGTCCTAATTCTACGTGTAAATAGAGGCAGACGGAGCTATGGAACAGCCTGGAACCAGAGGAAGACATGTATGTAAAGAGAAGGCCCGGGTCTTATATTCCGCAGAGATCAGGGCCGTACTGAAGTCAACGTGGCAATCTATCAGCGCCACGACGTGGTGACTTCCCGGACAATGCTGTTTTGCCGTTTTCATCTATCGGTGTCACAATGTGATGATTTGCAGGAGAGTGCTATTTTGTCATTTTCATCTACCAATGTCACAGTGTGATGATTTGCAGGAGAGTGCTATTTTGTCATTTTCATCTACCAATGTCACAGTGTGATGATTTGCAGGAGAGTGCTATTTTGTCACTTTCATCTACCAATGTCACAGTGTGATGATTTGCAGGAGAGTGCTATTTTGTCATTTTCATCTACCAATGTCACAGTGTGATGATTTGCAGGAGAGTGCTATTTTGTCATTTTCATCTACCAATGTCACAGTGTGATGATTTGCAGGAGAGTGCTATTTTGTCATTTTCATCTACCAATGTCACAGTGTGATGATTTGCAGGAGAGTGCTATTTTGTCACTTTCATCTACCAATGTCACAATGTGACGATTTGCATAACTTTCATCACTGGGCGTTATTAAAGTACCCGTCTTCTTGTCCCTTATTTCATCTTCTGTTATCATGTATACACGGATAAAGGAAGAGAATACGAGACATTGCATCTACCGTCAGGGACAGGAGAAGAACTGTAGACAGAAGGACATGTAGACAAGAGGACGGGTATACTCAGACAAGTAGACATAAGTAGACTCAGACAAGTAGACATACCTAGACTCAGACAAGTAGACATACCTAGACTCAGACAAGTAGACATAAGTAGACTCAGACAAGTAGACATAAGTAGACTCAGACAAGTAGACATACCTAGACTCAGACAAGTAGACATACCTAGACTCAGACAAGTAGACATAAGTAGACTCAGACAAGTAGACATACCTAGACTCAGACAAGTAGACACAGAGATAAGTAGACTCAGACAAGTAGACATACCTAGACTCAGACAAGTAGACACAGAGATAAGTAGACTCAGGCAAGTAGACATACCTAGACTCAGACAAGTAGACACAGAGATAAGTAGACTCAGACAAGTAGACATACCTAGACTCAGACAAGTAGACACAGAGATAAGTAGACTCAGGCAAGTAGACATACCTAGACTCAGACAAGTAGACACAGAGATAAGTAGACTCAGACAAGTAGACATACCTAGACTCAGACAAGTAGACACAGAGATAAGTAGACACAGAGATAAGTAGACTCAGACAAGTGGACAGAGATAAGTAGACTCAGACAAGTAGACAGAGATAAGTATACCCAGGCAAGTAAGACTCGGAGATAAGTAGACACAGAGATAAGTATACCCAGGCAAGTAAGACTCGGAGATAAGTAGACACAGAGATAAGTATACCCAGGCAAGTAAGACTCGGAGATAAGTAGAAACAGAGATAAGTATACCCAGGCAAGTAAGACTCGGAGATAAGTAGACAGAGATAAGTAGACAGAGATAAGTAGACAGAGATAAGTATACCCAGGCAAGTAAGACTCGGAGATAAGTAGACAGAGATAAGTAGACACAGAGATGAGTAGACACAGAGATAAGTAGACACAGAGATAAGTATACACGGAGATAAGTATACACAGATATAAGTAGACACAGAGATAAGTAGACACAGAGATAAGTAGACAGAGATAAGTAGACCTAGGCAAGTAAGACTCGGAGATAAGTAGACACAGAGATAAGTATACCTAGGCAAGTAAGACTCGGAGATAAGTAGACACAGAGATAAGTATACCCAGGCAAGTAAGACTCGGAGATAAGTAGACACAGAGATAAGTATACCTAGGCAAGTAAGACTCGGAGATAAGTAGACAAAGATAAGTAGACACAGAGATAAGTAGACAGAGATAAGTAGACACAGAGATAAGTAGACACAGAGATAAGTAGACGCAGAGATAAATAGACATAGAGATAAGTAGACACAGAGATAAGTAGACACAGAGATAAGTAGACAGAGATAAGTATACCCAGGCAAGGGAGGGGTGTTTTTTAAGTCCTACTACGTTTTCTGATTTAAAAAAAAAGTTGAAAAATGAAGTAAATGACGTCATCACAAAATATGCTCAGAAAAGTCATTTAATTAGTTACAATAGTGACTGCAATGATACAACGCTGTTTTGGGTTAGCTGGGATGTATCACTGAAATATTCATTATAACAGGTGTTGGAAATGTCGACCACGGGCTTCAAGACATGACTGTACACGTCTCTTCATATTGTCAAATACCTTGTGCAACGTGTCTGTTGTTATTTCTTGAATGTTAATTCTGATTGCTTCTTTCATGTCCTCAATTGTTTGTACATTATTTTTGTAAACATTTCCTTTCAAAAAACCCCATAGATAATAATCTAATGGATTTAGGTCTAGAGAACGAGCAGGCCAAATTACACGAGATATTATGCAGTCTGCGAAAATTTCTCTCCCCCCCCCCCTCCCAAAAAAAAACCGTGTGTTGCTCTAGCTGTGTGTGCAGTTGCACCATCTTGCTGGAACCACGCTTCTTCAATTTCACGTTCATTCAGCTGTTCTAAAAACAGGTTCCAGAATGTCAGTACGGTACCGATCGGCATTTATAGTGTTGCTGAAGAAAATTGCTCCAATTAATCTACTGACGCCACACCATACCCAAATTCTCGCATCGTGTAGCATCGCTTCATGAAATGCACTGGGATTAACACTGCTCCAAACACGATTATTTTGACTATTAACGCATCCAGATAGACGAAACCTTGCCTCGTCAGAGAAGAATGTTAAATCGAGAACTGACTCGTCTTCTTCCGCTAAAAATGCTTGAAATCACGTGGAGTAGTTGACTCTGGATTGATTGTCACACTTTTTTAGTTCAGACACAACAAAAATTTTGTATGGATGAGAATGTAACCGATGTTTAAGAATTGTGTGCACCGTGCTCAGTGATACGTTCACTTCTTGCGACATTTTCCTTAAGGACTTGTAGGGACTTTTCAGGATTCTGTCTTGGATGTCTAGACATTTTTCTTCAGACACAGCAGGCCTACCAGATCGCGGAGCATCTTCCACAGTTCCCGTATCACAAAACTTATTCAACAAATTTCTAACCATAGTGTGATGGGGAGGTTGTTTATTAGGAAATGTTGCTATCAGTCTTTGAACAACCATCCATGTGTATCGACCGCCATTTCGAAACACTTGTTCAACCAAAAAAATTCTTTCTTCCGTTGATAACAGCATTCTGTTTTGAGTGCAAACAATTACTCCAGCAGATGGCAACCATTCACTGCATTTTTCTTCACGATTGACTGCGCAGCACATTTTTTATGATGTCATTTTCTTCATTTTTACATAGAAAGTGTAGTGAGACTTTAAAAACACTCAGTAGATACAGAGATAAGTGGACTCAGACAAGTAGACGCACAGATAATTAGACTCAGATAAGTAGACAGACACAGAGATAAGTATGCTCATACAAGTAGACACAGAGATAAGTAGACTCAGACAAAGTAGACACAGAGATAAGTAGACTCAGACAAAGTGGACACAGAGATAAGTAGACTCAGACAAAGTAGACACAGAGATAAGTAGACTCAGACAAAGTGGACACAGAGATAAGTAGGCTCAGACAAAGTAGACACAGAGATAAGTATACTCAGACAAAGTAGACACAGAGATAAGTAGGCTCAGACAAAGTAGACACAGAGATAAGTAGACTCAGACAAAGTAGACACAGAGATAAGTAAATGTTCAGACACGCAGTTCCGAGACAACTAACTGCTACTTAGAAAGACAGAAACGGGAAAACTTTGGAGAGATAACATAAAGAGAAAAAAAGAACATGATAGCTCAGACCTAATGTTCTAGATAATGTTCCAAATAATGTTCCAGATAATGTTGTAGATAATGTGATAGACAGTGTTCTAGATAATGTGATAGATAATAGACGCGTGCACTGAGACAGATTGGAAGACAGGCAGGGAGTCACCTAAGAAAGATGGATACATGTAGATAGATACAAATATCGGCAGATAAAGATGCACTGATACAAAGATAGATACAAAGACAGATAAATATTGACAGAGACAAAGACAGTCAGATACATATTGATAGAAACAAAGATAGTCAGATGAAATAGGTGAAAAATACGTAAAACAGAAGTGTAAGAAATGCTAAAACTAATAGACATGTAGACACAAAGACAGCCAGACGGACAGACAGATGGATGGATGGATTTATGGATGGATGGATGGATTTATGGATGGATGGATGGATGGATGGATGGATGGATGGGTGGACAGAGACATACAGACAGGCAGGCAGACAGGTAAGTAAGTAAGTAGACAGACAGACAGACAGACAGACAGATAGATAGATAGATAGATAGATAGATAGATAGATAGATAGATAGATAGATAGATAGATAGATAGATAGATAGATAGACTACTATCATTGCTACTGTTATTCCTTCTACCACTACTGTTACCGGTAATATTGTTTTTGTTGCTATATAAAGCATAAGAGAAAAACATTAGGAGAGAAACATCCAAGTATCAACATAAGATATGTAGGAGAGAAACATCCAAGTATGAACATAAGATATGTAGGAGAGAAACATCCAAGTATGACTGATGATAAAAGAAAAAAAAATCATTGGAAATGATTCATTTGCCTGACAACGATAAAGTTTCATGCATTCCTTGTATGAAAGACGAACACCAAGCAGTCCTGTAAGAGACGAGAACTGGACAATGGACGGACCTGGAAAACAGACAACAGACAAAAAAGTCTGAGAAGACCCCTACATCACATCCACGACCTGGGGGGGGGGGGGTGGTGGTGGGTGGGGGAGGGGCCAGAACGATCAGTCTCAGTAAACACATCATTTAGTGTCCGTTGACCTTCTAATCTCCAGACCAGACCTGCTCCAGGAAGTGAAGCTCCAGAAATGACGCAAGAATCACCCAAGAGAGAGGCAGAAAAGAAGAATTTTAGAATCGGAGTAATTGAAAGGAGGGAAGCTTTATATGGTGGGGACAAGATGTCTGTGCTGTAGGAGGCTGTGGGGGTTTAAATCTAGACCGAAAGCCATAAACAGGAGACTTCAAGCAGGATGAGAACATTAATGGGAGGACGAAGCTTGGAGAACTAGAAGAACTGTCAGAACTAATGAGAACTATGAGAACTGTCAGAACTGTCAGAACTATGAGAACTATGAGAACCGTGAAAACAATGAGAACTGAGAACTATGACAATTATGAGAATTATGACAATTAATGAGAACTATGAAAACTATGAGAACTACGAGAACTATGAAAACTGTGAGAACTATGAGAAGTATGAAAACTATGAGAACTAGGAGAACTATGAGAAGTGTGAGAACTATGAGAACTGTGAGAACTTTGAGAATTATGAGAACTGTGAGACTATGAGAACTAGTTAGAACTATGAGAACTGTGAGAACAATGAGAATTATGAGAACTGTGAGAGCTGTTAAAACTATGAGAGCTATGAGGACTAAGAAAACTATGAGAACTGTGAGAACTATGAGAACTGTGAGAATTATGAGAACTAATGAGAACAGTGAGAACTATGAGATCTGTGAACTGTGAGAACTGTACTACACGAGGAGAAGAATTAACAGCGAAAAAAAGAGACTCAGAGAAGAAGGTAATTATTTCCTGCGATATTTTTGTACACAAGAAGGAAAAAAAGAGACTCGGAGAAGAAGGTAATTATTTCCTGCGATATTTTTGTACATAAGAAGGAAAAAAGGAGACTCAGAGAAGAAGGTAATTATTTCCTGCGATATTTTTGTACGTAAGAAGAAAAAAAAACGAGAAAGATTAAATATTAAGAGGGGGTATCAGATTTCTTCTTTCACCATTATAATATATGAAATGTGGGCAAAGTTGATTGTCTGAGTCGAGAGAGAGAGAGAGAGAGAGAGAGCGAGAGAGATTGATTGATTGATTGATTGATTGATCTTTATTTCAAAAGGGTTAAGAATTGGGCACGCAGGCCCGTCTGACATTCTGCCCTTTATCATACATCTTTCACTCTATTCCAGACATTCTACAAATATGCATTGAAGCTGAGAGACATAAAATAAAATATAACATTTACGTTTCGCTCTTAAACATTCACTCAGTACAGAAGTAACTACATACATTATAAATGACTATCTACTAAACAAAATTTTCGGGACTATTCAGAAAACAATTAATTGTATTCGGTGTCTGTAAGAGCAGTTTAAGATAACTTTTAAGTTTTATAATTCATGGAGGCATGTAGTCGACATCAAATAGATATTGGGAAAGCTTGTAGTTGTAGGAAGGAGTATAATTTATATTTTGTATATAGGATGGGAGGGTATTCCAAAGATGAGCAGCAGAATAACTAAAGCTTTTCTTGTAAAGATCAAGCCTAGGTTTTGGAAGACATATGTTGTTCAAGCGTTGGCTGCACTTTGGGCTAAATTTAAACATGTTCCATAGATAAGGCGGGGCATGCCGTGAAAGAATTTGATGTACTAACTTGGCTTTGTTGAAGAGGAACCTGTTCTTAAGAGGTAGTATTTTGATACGTTTGTGATGATTAGTTGTTTGTGCTTGATCTTTGTCACTAATAAGCTTTACTGCTCGCTTTTGGAGAGAGCAAAGCCTCTTTGTATTTGACACTGAGCAACCATCCCAAACTGTTGAGCAATAGTCTAAATGTGTTTGTATATGAGCTATATAGTATGTCTTCCTAGTGTCTTGATCTATGAAGTGCTTAATTTTAGCTAATTGGTATACTTTTTGTGCGATGAGTTTTGTTAGACATTGCACATGAGAGTTCCAGGTCAGATGTTGGTCAATAATAAGACCTAGTGTTTTGTGCTCGCTAACGTTTTCTATCTGTGATGTGTCTGTACAGAGCCGAAGTGTTGTTTTTGTTGCGTTTTGTAGTTTCTGTCTTGTTGTTATGAGCATTGATTTTGTTTTATCAGTGTTTATAATCAGAGAGAGAGAGAGAGAGAGAGAGAGAGAGGGTCAGTGAAAGATGGTCTTTGTAATTCCGTCATAGCATCTGCCCATGTACATCAGAAGAATTCATACTGCAAGCTTTCACACGAGAACAAAAAACATAAAGTCACATTCTTCGTCCGGTCTCCTAGAACGATAAAGACCCATTTTAAAATAGTCTGAGGAGTAGGATAACATGATGATGATGATAGATTAGACCTAGAGGAAACTAGATTTACAAGAGATAAATTACCAAGATGTAAGAGTCGATTAAGAGAGGAGGGGGGGGGGGGGGGTATCAACAAGAAGATCCACACTAGACAGTTTTGGCTGAACTCTGGCGAAGTTAGTCCCATGTTTAATCAGTTTCATCAGTGCTGGAAGAACATATGCTAGTTATAAGGTAGGAGATTTTGTTTGGATGAAGCAATGTTCTAGAGATTTGTGTACAGCGTAGGTAGCTTCGGTTACAAATATGTCAGTCACGTGAGGGGCATTATTTCCGGTGTCGCCTAGCAACCGGGGGTGTTCGTTTAGCGGTAACCTAAACTACTCATCTATGTTTGTAAGATCGGGAGCTGGCCAAGTATGTGACATAATGGTATATCAGATCTCATACATGCAAGGTATTGTTGTATTCAATACTGTTGTATAAGCATATTCTTCTAACACGTGCATCATTACTAAAGAAATTTCGGGGGTGTTATTTGATAGAACGTTGTCTCATGGAGCTAACTCTCGGGATATCTGTGACATAATTTGGGGATTTTGATAATATTTCCTCATCCATAATTTGCCTAAAGTTGTCCGAAAACGCGTGCGTGTTTGGACAAATGTGTTCAGCTCTCTAGGCTGATGTGCCAGGTCTGCAGAAACTCCGACTTATTTCCTCTTGTATTGATTGACAGATGTAAATATTTAAACAAGAAACTTTTGCTAAATTATTTCCAGAGGAAAAAAAAAGAGAAACTTTTTATTGATGCCGAGGCGTCCGTAGAGACCAGGAACAATTACCTGAGAGACTGGGTAAACAAGCAGCGACTTATTATCCTGGCTGTTAGCTCACCTTGAATTTATACAACTGAAATTTTCATGATAAATATTTACCTTTGACTGTTGATGTTGGATTTTTACAAATCTCGTTAAAATACAGCTCAGGCGCCCTCTCTTACTCAAGCGCCTTCTCATACTCACACGCTCTCTCATACTCAAACGCTCTCTCATACGCACCCTCTCTCTCATACGCAACCGCTCTCTCATACTCACACGCCCTCTCATACTCACACGCTCTCTCATACTCACACGCTCTCTCATACTCACACGCTCTCTCATACTCAAACGCTCTCTCATACTCAAGCGCCTTTTCATACTCACCCGCTCTCTCATACTCACCCGCTCTCTCATACTCACTCGCTCTCTCATACGCACATGCTCTCTCATACTCAACCGCTCTCTCATACTCACACGCTCTCTCATACACAACCGCTCTCTCATGTTGAGCAATAGTCTAAATGTGTTTGTATATGAGCTATATAGTATGTCTTCCTAGTGTCTTGATCTATGAAGTGCTTAATTTTAGCTAATTGGTATACTTTTTGTGCGATGAGTTTTGTTAGACATTGCACATGAGAGTTCCAGGTCAGATGTTGGTCAATAATAAGACCTAGTGTTTTGTGCTCGCTAACGTTTTCTATCTGTGATGTGTCTGTACAGAGCCGAAGTGTTGTTTTTGTTGCGTTTTGTAGTTTCTGTCTTGTTGTTATGAGCATTGATTTTGTTTTATCAGTGTTTATAATCAGAGAGAGAGAGAGAGAGAGAGAGAGAGAGGGTCAGTGAAAGATGGTCTTTGTAATTCCGTCATAGCATCTGCCCATGTACATCAGAAGAATTCATACTGCAAGCTTTCACACGAGAACAAAAAACATAAAGTCACATTCTTCGTCCGGTCTCCTAGAACGATAAAGACCCATTTTAAAATAGTCTGAGGAGTAGGATAACATGATGATGATGATAGATTAGACCTAGAGGAAACTAGATTTACAAGAGATAAATTACCAAGATGTAAGAGTCGATTAAGAGAGGGGGGGGGGGTATCAACAAGAAGATCCACACTAGACAGTTTTGGCTGAACTCTGGCGAAGTTAGTCCCATGTTTAATCAGTTTCATCAGTGCTGGAAGAACATATGCTAGTTATAAGGTAGGAGATTTTGTTTGGATGAAGCAATGTTCTAGAGATTTGTGTACAGCGTAGGTAGCTTCGGTTACAAATATGTCAGTCACGTGAGGGGCATTATTTCCGGTGTCGCCTAGCAACCGGGGGTGTTCGTTTAGCGGTAACCTAAACTACTCATCTATGTTTGTAAGATCGGGAGCTGGCCAAGTATGTGACATAATGGTATATCAGATCTCATACATGCAAGGTATTGTTGTATTCAATACTGTTGTATAAGCATATTCTTCTAACACGTGCATCATTACTAAAGAAATTTCGGGGGTGTTATTTGATAGAACGTTGTCTCATGGAGCTAACTCTCGGGATATCTGTGACATAATTTGGGGATTTTGATAATATTTCCTCATCCATAATTTGCCTAAAGTTGTCCGAAAACGCGTGCGTGTTTGGACAAATGTGTTCAGCTCTCTAGGCTGATGTGCCAGGTCTGCAGAAACTCCGACTTATTTCCTCTTGTATTGATTGACAGATGTAAATATTTAAACAAGAAACTTTTGCTAAATTATTTCCAGAGGAAAAAAAAAGAGAAACTTTTTATTGATGCCGAGGCGTCCGTAGAGACCAGGAACAATTACCTGAGAGACTGGGTAAACAAGCAGCGACTTATTATCCTGGCTGTTAGCTCACCTTGAATTTATACAACTGAAATTTTCATGATAAATATTTACCTTTGACTGTTGATGTTGGATTTTTACAAATCTCGTTAAAATACAGCTCAGGCGCCCTCTCTTACTCAAGCGCCTTCTCATACTCACACGCTCTCTCATACTCAAACGCTCTCTCATACGCACCCTCTCTCTCATACGCAACCGCTCTCTCATACTCACACGCCCTCTCATACTCACACGCTCTCTCATACTCACACGCTCTCTCATACTCACACGCTCTCTCATACTCAAACGCTCTCTCATACTCAAGCGCCTTTTCATACTCACCCGCTCTCTCATACTCACCCGCTCTCTCATACTCACTCGCTCTCTCATACGCACATGCTCTCTCATACTCACACGCTCTCTCATACTCAACCGCTCTCTCATACTCAACCGCTCTCTCATACTCAACCGCTCTCTCATACTCAACCGCTCTCTCATACTCACACGCTCTCTCATACTCAAGCGCTCTCTCATACTCACACGCTCTCTCATACTCAACCGCTCTCTCATACTCAACCGCTCTCTCATACTCACACGCTCTCTCATACTCAAGCGCTCTCTCATACTCACACGCTCTCTCATACTCAACCGCTCTCTCATACTCACACGCTCTCTCATACTCACACGCTCTCTCATACTCAAGCGCTCTCTCATACTCACACGCTCTCTCATACTCAAGCGCTCTCTCATACTCACACGCTCTCTCATACTCAAGCGCTCTCTCATACTCACATGCTCTCTCATACGCACCTGCTCTCTCATACACAACCGCTCTCTCATACTCACACGCTCTCTCATACTCACCCGCTCTCTCATACACAACCGCTCTCTCATACTCAAGCGCTCTCTCATACGCACACGCTCTCTCATACTCAAACGCCCTCTCATACTCACACGCTCTCTCATACTCACACGCTCTCTCATACTCAACCGCTCTCTCATACTCACACGCTCTCTCATACTCACACGCTCTCTCATACTCAAGCGCTCTCTCATACTCACACGCTCTCTCATACTCAAGCGCTCTCTCATACTGACACGCTCTCTCATACTCAAGCGCTCTCTCATACTCACATGCTCTCTCATACGCACCTGCTCTCTCATACACAACCGCTCTCTCATACTCACACGCCCTCTCATACTCACCCGCTCTCTCATACACAACCGCTCTCTCATACTCAAGCGCTCTCTCATACGCACACGCTCTCTCATACTCAAACGCCCTCTCATACTCACACGCTCTCTCATACTCACACGCTCTCTCATACACAACCGCTCTCTCATACTCAAGCGCTCTCTCATACGCACCCGCTCTCTCATACTCACACGCCCTCTCATACTCACATGCCCTCTCATACTCACACGCTCTCTCATACTCACACGCTCTCTCATACTCACACGCCCTCTCATACTCACATGCCCTCTCATACTCACACGCCCTCTTATACGCACCCGCTCTCTCATACTCAAACGCTCTCTCATACTCAAACGTTCTCTCATACTCAAACGCTCTCTCATACTCAAACGCTCTCTCATACTCAAACGCTCTCTCATACTCAAGCGCTCTCTCATACTCAAACGCTCTCTCATACTCACCCGCTCTCTCATACTCACACAACCTCTCATATTTACCCGCTCTCTCATACTCACACAACCTCTCATATTTACCCGCTCTCTCATACTCAAGCGCCCTCTCATATTTACCCGCTCTCTCATACTCAAGCGCTCTCTCATACTCAAACGCTCTCTCATACTCACACGACCTCTCATATTTACCCGCTCTCTCATACTCAAACGCTCTCTCATACTCAAGCGCTCTCTCATACTCAAGCGCTCTCTCATACTCAAACGCTCTCTCATACTCAAACGCTCTCTCATACTCAAACGCTCTCTCATACTCACCCGCTCTCTCATACTCACACGACCTCTCATATTTACCCGCTCTCTCATACTCACGCGCCCTCTCAAACTCACGCCTCCTCTTATTCTCAAGCGCCCTCTCATACTCAAACGCCCTCTCACACATGTATGTATGTCACTGATATACATTTCATCATTTTTTTTTTACTCTTTCTTGTGTTTAAGGTATTCTAGTGTCTCACATTGTCATGTAGTCTATGTTGTCAGAGGCAACTTTCCCTAACACAGAGTGCCAGGTATAATTTTTTTACTCAAGGATCGACTGAGGCGCTACGACAAACTGGAACAAACAAACAAAAAAAACTCACTGCCCTCACAAAAGACGACAGTTTACCACCGACTGGCTTGATATCGCGCTCCAAATGTTGCCTTATGTAAGGGAAATAATCTAGGCTTCATGCCAGGTTTAGACTACATCCTTAGGCTTCAATGTAGTTAGGCTTGCTCATGCCAGGTTTAGACTACATCCTTAGGCTTCAGTGTAATTAGTCTTGCTCATGCCAGGTTTAGACTACATCCTTAGGCTTCAGTGTAATTAGTCTTGCTCATGCCAGGTTTAAACTACATCCTTAGGCTTCAATGTAGTTAGTCTTGCTCATGCCAGGTTTAAACTACATCCTTAGGCTTCAATGTAGTTAGTCTTGCTCATGCCAGGTTTAAACTACATCCTTAGGCTTCAATGTAGTTAGTCTTGCTCATGCCAGGTTTAAACTACATCCTTACAAATCTCAGGCTACAATTGGTGTCTAAGTGGTTCAAAGGTTAGCGCATTCGTCTCCTACGTCGGGGATAAATGGTTCAAGTCCAGCCAGTCATCGATCATCCAAGTACGGAAATGGATACCTGGCTCTTGTTGGAGCTGGGGAAGGAAGGTCAATCATGTGTGATGCTGACCAGAGCAAGCTTTAGTCTAGGCAGGGACAAGGAAAATCCAGGCACAAGCACCAGGTGGCAGGGCGATTCCAAGGTCAAGGTTATGTTTCTGTATTTAAATAAATAATATAGGGTCTGTCTTTCTGTCTGTTGCCATGGCGACAGGCGTTGTGGTCAAGCTTTCCCACAATTCTCTATTCCGGATGTTGATTATTTGGACTGGTGTTTTTTTTTTCCTCCATATCACTTGATTAGTCCATCTAACATCTTCTCTCTTTGTCTGCCTCATTCTTTTGTTTCCTCTGTCATCCCCCGTGTCTCAAATATTCCAATCTACCTGCTCTCATGTGTCCTATAAACTGAGGTTGTCTCTCTTCCTGCGTTTTATTATCGCTTGCCTCCCTTCTTCTACCTCTTTCAGGACTTCTTTGTTTGATCTCTTCGCTGTCTCATACTCACCCGCTCTCTCATACTCACACAACCTCTCATATTTACCCGCTCTCTCATACTCACGCGCCCTCTCATATTTACCCGCTCTCTCATACTCAAGCGCCCTCTCATACTCACACAACCTCTCATATTTACCCGCTCTCTCATACTCAAGCGCTCTCTCATACTCAAACGCTCTCTCATACTCACACGACCTCTCATATTTACCCGCTCTCTCTCATACTCAAACGCTCTCTCATACTCAAGCGCTCTCTCATACTCAAGCGCTCTCTCATACTCAAACGCTCTCTCATACTCAAACGCTCTCTCATACTCAAACGCTCTCTCATACTCACCCGCTCTCTCATACTCACACGACCTCTCATATTTACCCGCTCTCTCATACTCACGCGCCCTCTCAAACTCACGCCTCCTCTTATTCTCAAGCGCCCTCTCATACTCAAACGCCCTCTCACACATGTATGTATGTCACTGATATACATTTCATCATTTTTTTTTTACTCTTTCTTGTGTTTAAGGTATTCTAGTGTCTCACATTGTCATGTAGTCTATGTTGTCAGAGGCAACTTTCCCTAACACAGAGTGCCAGGTATAATTTTTTTACTCAAGGATCGACTGAGGCGCTACGACAAACTGGAACAAACAAACAAAAAAAACTCACTGCCCTCACAAAAGACGACAGTTTACCACCGACTGGCTTGATATCGCGCTCCAAATGTTGCCTTATGTAAGGGAAATAATCTAGGCTTCATGCCAGGTTTAGACTACATCCTTAGGCTTCAATGTAGTTAGGCTTGCTCATGCCAGGTTTAGACTACATCCTTAGGCTTCAGTGTAATTAGTCTTGCTCATGCCAGGTTTAGACTACATCCTTAGGCTTCAGTGTAATTAGTCTTGCTCATGCCAGGTTTAAACTACATCCTTAGGCTTCAATGTAGTTAGTCTTGCTCATGCCAGGTTTAAACTACATCCTTAGGCTTCAATGTAGTTAGTCTTGCTCATGCCAGGTTTAAACTACATCCTTAGGCTTCAATGTAGTTAGTCTTGCTCATGCCAGGTTTAAACTACATCCTTACAAATCTCAGGCTACAATTGGTGTCTAAGTGGTTCAAAGGTTAGCGCATTCGTCTCCTACGTCGGGGATAAATGGTTCAAGTCCAGCCAGTCATCGATCATCCAAGTACGGAAATGGATACCTGGCTCTTGTTGGAGCTGGGGAAGGAAGGTCAATCATGTGTGATGCTGACCAGAGCAAGCTTTAGTCTAGGCAGGGACAAGGAAAATCCAGGCACAAGCACCAGGTGGCAGGGCGATTCCAAGGTCAAGGTTATGTTTCTGTATTTAAATAAATAATATAGGGTCTGTCTTTCTGTCTGTTGCCATGGCGACAGGCGTTGTGGTCAAGCTTTCCCACAATTCTCTATTCCGGATGTTGATTATTTGGACTGGTGTTTTTTTTTTCCTCCATATCACTTGATTAGTCCATCTAACATCTTCTCTCTTTGTCTGCCTCATTCTTTTGTTTCCTCTGTCATCCCCCGTGTCTCAAATATTCCAATCTACCTGCTCTCATGTGTCCTATAAACTGAGGTTGTCTCTCTTCCTGCGTTTTATTATCGCTTGCCTCCCTTCTTCTACCTCTTTCAGGACTTCTTTGTTTGATCTCTTCGCTGTCCACGGTATCTTTAACATCCTTCTAAGGAACTACATTAGGGGACGCCGTACTTCCCTGGTAGTTATCCATGTCTCACATCCATAAAACAACGTTGGTTCATTATAACAGAGGATGGTGCATTTGAAGAGGAAATTAACCGAAGAATTGGAATGGCAAGAAACACCTTCAGCAGAATGAGGAAGATCCTTATATCAAAATATAGCTTCTATCACAGCAATCTAGATCATGTATAATTAAAAAATTACATATATTCAACACTCCTTTATGGTTTAGAAGCCTGGACTTTGAATAAGACAAGAGAAAAGAGAACAGAGGTCCACAAATTGTGGATATACAGGAGAAAAGAGAACAGAGGTCCACAAATTGTGGATATACAGGAGAAAAGAGAACAGAGGTCCACAAATTGTGGATATACAGGAGAAAAGAGAACAGAGGTCCACAAATTGTGGATATACAGGAGAAAAGAGAACAGAGGTCCACAAATTGTGGATATACAAGAGAAAAGAGAACAGAGGTCCACAAATTGTGGATATACAGGAGAAAAGAGAACAGAGGTCCACAAATTGTGGATATACAAGTGAAAAGAGAAGACAACAAACACAGAAATCTAAACCAGCTAGAAATGAAAAGGGAAATATTAAAAATCATAAAAACAAGACAACTAAGATAGTTTGAGCATGCCAAGAGGCATAATACTACACTGAAGACCCTTCTTGAGGGCAAGATGGAAGGGAAGAGAACAAGATGACGACAGCGACATAGACGGATGGACAACATAAAGAGATGGACAGGGACAAGCTTGGCCGAGTGCACTAGGAAGACAAGAAACAGAGGAGAGTGGACACTCACTGCAGCCAGACTTCCATGGGGAGGCAGCATCAGATGATGATGTTAAGAAAATTCTCGTAATATCCAAAGTGGTAGAATAAACCAGCTACGTACAGTCCACCAGCAGACACATGAAAAGTTTTATCCGCATTAAAGAACATTAGCGTTTCTTTGAACTGGCAGATACCCTGTCTAGCGTGACATCAAGTCAGATCAATAAAGGCTTCCCATGTTGTCCCCCCATGTCCTCCCTCTCCCCATTGTTCAGTGCTGACCTCAGGTACAAGAGACTTTCAGGATGTAGTAGCTTCTATTGTTTGTCTTGGTATAGACACTAAACTTCCACGATATAGTAGCTTCTCTTGTTTGTCTGTCTTGGTATAGATACTAAACTTTCAAGATGTAGTAGCTTCTATTGTTTGTCTTGGTATAGACACTAAACTTCCACGATATAGTAGCTTCTCTTGTTTGTCTGTCTTGGTATAAATACTAAACTTTCAGGATGTAGTAGCTTCTATTGTTTGTCTGTCTTAGTATAGATACTAAACTTCCATGATGTAGTAACTTTTATTGTTTGTCTGTCTTGGTATAGACACTAAACTTCCATGATGTGGTGGCCTCTATTGTTTGTCTATCTTGGTATAGACACTAAACTTCCATGATGTGGTGGCTTCTATTATTTGTCTGTCTTGGTATAGACACTAAACTTCCATGATGTGGTGGCTTCTATTGTTTGTCTGTCTTGGTATAGACACTAAACTTCTATGATGTGGTGGTTTCTATTGTTTGTCTGTCTTGGTATAGACACTAAGAGGATTGCCTTAGCAGTCTGGGACATTCAGCAGTGGAGCATATAAAACTGTCATCACTATCATAATAAGCATGGCACTGGCAAAGAAAGGTAGATTTGGCTGAAGACGTGGAAAGAGTTCATCATCATCAAGTGCCTTGCCGACGGGGGTTGGGTAATATGTTTCCCCATAGTATCCGCAGGCCATCAGTTCAGTTTGTGATCTCCTCTCATACCAACTCGTCAGACTGTCCAGTATCATTTCTCTTGGCCTTCCTCTATTTCTTCCCTCTATTTTTCCTGTTGCTACAATATTTTCAATGCCCCCTCCTCTCTTTGCATGTTAAATGGAAGTACATTGTCATTCTCGTGTGTGTGCGTGTTTTTTTTTTTTGGCAGGAATATTTTTTTGTCTCTCTCGCTCTTCTCGTACATTCTTCATGAGAAGAACGCAGAGAACGAACGTACAGAACAGTCAGTGAATTTTGATGATGGTTGTAAATATCTGTGTGCGTGTGTTTCTTGTGAGAAAGTGAAGGAATTTTGATGATGGTTGTAAATCTGCGTGTGTGTTTCTGGTGAGATACTGAAGGAATTTTAATGGTGGTTGTAAATCTGTACGTGTTTCTGGTGAGAATGTGAAGGAATTTTGATTATGGTTGTAAATCTCTGTGTGTTTCTGGTTAGAAAGTGAAGGAATTTTGATGATGGCTGTAAATCTGTGTGTTTCTGTTTGGAAAGTAAAGGTCTTGTGCCATCTTATTCATCTTTTTAGTTCTGGAGAGTAAAACTCTTGAGCAGCGGGACATTTAGAAACTCTTTTGTTTCTCGCAGTCTACGTAAACGTTGATACATTCATTGTAACAAAAATGTCCTATCGTTTACTTCTTACTGCTACAGTTCCGGCAAATGTTTGACTCGAAACAGACTCGGAAATATTAACGAAATAATTTTCATGATGACTGGAAAAAAAACAAGACCCAGAGGATTTAAGATACCAAAATAAAAAGTGAAAAAAAAGTGATAAATGCATACGCCGTAAGAGAGACGTAGGGCACACAATAAATAGTACGGTGTAAGAGAGATGTAAGACACATAATAAACATAATGCAGCGTAAGAGAGGTATAGGGCACATGATGAATAGTACGGTGTAAGAGAGATGTAGGGCACATAATAAACATGATGCCGTATAATTCAAATGTAATATCCACCCTCATTTATGCATACAAAAGCTGGAAAACAACTAAAGAAATAGACAAGAAATTTGACTCTTTTGAAAACAAATGCTTGAGGAAAATTCTCGGCATCAAGTGGAACGAATTCAAGAACAATGCAGAGATAAGACAGATGACTGAACAACAACCAGTCTCATGGGTGATCAGGAAAAGGACATTTGTTGGTCATGTGATGAGAAGAAACAATCAGAGAATCCTAAAACAAACTATCAAGTGGAACACAACAGCCCAACGAAATAGAGGCAGACCGCGTGAAACTCTGAAGAGGACATTTTTAAGAGAGGTCAAATTAACAGGCATAAAATCCCTTGATAAGATTGAAAGGCTCGCCGAAAACAGGAAAAATTGGCGAACTACCTTGCGACCCCTATGTGGCGTTTAACGGCACTGGAAGGATATAAGACATAAGTGTAAGAGAGATGTAGGACACATAATAAACACGATGCAGTATAAGAGAGATGTAAGACACATAATAAACATAATACAGTGTAAGAGAGATATAAGACACATAATAAACATAATACAGTGTAAGAGAGATGAAAGACAAAAATAAACATAATACAGTGTAAGAGAGATGTATGGTTTATGTGGAAGAATAAAAAAGCAACTAAAACATATTCATTTTTATTCATCCTTCATTTTTCCTGTAACTTTGGACTCCAACAATATGGAGCTGATGTTTTGATCAGATGTGGATGATAGACAATATGGAGCAGATGTTTTGATCAAATGTGGATGATAGACAATATGAAGCCGATGTTTTGATCAGATGTGGATGATAGACAATATGAAGCCTATATTTTGATCAGATGTGGATGATAGACAATATGGAGCTGATGTTTTGATCAGATGTGGATGATAGACAATATGGAGGCGATGTTTTGATCAGATGTGGATGATAGACAATTTGTCGGATAGGAGGCGGGTTACACTGGTCTGCTTTATTCTCAAAGAAGAAATAAAAGGCCTCATCGCAGACTATCTCCATGGAGACCCTGTCAGGCTCTGCTTCGTTGGCCAAACCAGAGAGAATAAACAGTAGAATCACCTCGAGGAGGTTGGATAGCGTGGTTTTCGGTTCTCGTTGGCTTGTCTTAATGACTGCCTCATCCCTATAGAACATACATCTTTGCAGTTAAAACATTTCTCATACGTTAAGTTAGGAAATCAATGAAATAGCAATAAAACTGCTCATTAATGTGA
This sequence comes from Achatina immaculata, assembly GCA_009760885.1. Taxonomy (NCBI): domain Eukaryota; kingdom Metazoa; phylum Mollusca; class Gastropoda; order Stylommatophora; family Achatinidae; genus Lissachatina; species Lissachatina immaculata. The sequence goes on from CM019716.1 coordinate 45,827,524, forward strand.
TCACATGCACGGTTAGGTGCGCGCGCACACAAACGCACACACTCGCGACGTTTTTTTTAATAAAAGGAAAAATATCTTAATGACATCGCTCAATCATAATAGTCGGTATCGATTACTTCCAAGACAGGTAGTGGTGACGATATGTGGTGGATCGATTCTGATCGATGGAACCGAATTTAGCTCCGATCAGCCGCAGAAAATTACAACGTACATTTCTGTGGTTATTACTGGTTATAGGCGGTGGTTATATTAGAAATTCTAAACCTTTTCCATTAGTCAGCATTATTCCCGTGTAATATCGTATATACGTACGTGTTTAATGTCCACGTGGTTGTCCAGTTTTCATTTAATACATTCACAAGCATGTTAGTGTATTCCAGTGCACCTCGCCGTGCAGATAACATATTCTGCGCTTTCTGAGACAAATTCTCTGACAGTTTGATGAACATGGGCATTTTAGAGCCGGATTAGAGTACACCCTAGGGGTTTTGTGAGAAGACAATTTGTAAGCTTCATCTAGTGGGAAGACAACACAACGTTGTGTATATGTACGGATTTTCAAACAATCCAGTCTGTCTATATGTAGATTTTTAAAATATCCAGTCTGTATGTCGATTTTTAAAATATCCAGTTTGTCTGTATATCGATTTTTACAATTACCAGTCTATCTGTGTGTCATTGTGTAAAATATCCAGTCTGTCTTTATATCGACTTTTAAAATATCCAGTCTGTCTGTATGCCAATTTTTTAAATATCCGGTCTGTCTGTATGTTGGTTTTTAAAAATCCAGTCTGTAAGTCGATTTTGTATATCAAGTCTGTCTGTATGTCGATTAAAAAAATATCCAGTGTGTCTGTATGGCGATCAAAAAATATCCAGTCTGTCTGTATGTCGATTTTTAAATATCCAGTCTGTTTGTCGATTTTGTATATCTAGTTTTGTTTGTATGTCGAATACTTCAGTATCCAGTCTGTCTGTATGTCGATTTTTCTCATATCCAGTATGTCTGTATGTCGAGTTTTTATTTATATCCAGTCTGTCCGTATGTCGACTTTTCTAATATCCAGTGTGTCTGTATGTTGATTCATTTTCTTTATTTATTTATATCCAGTCTGTCCGTATGTCGATTTTTCTAATATCCAGTCTGTCTGTATGTTGATTCATTTTCTTTATAATATTCCTTTACAGTCTTTATAGTCTGCGCTTTCAACTGCCCAAGGTCGTGGAAGTAAGGCCCTGACACCGTATCCCCAAAATGCTTTAAGATTTTGCCTTTACTTTGCCTGTAGAATACCTTTATGGTGCTGTTTATATTTAATCTGTACATATGTTGATATATTTGTCTGTACATATTTGTATGTTGATTTATTTTTATAGTCTACATTTGTGTTGCTGTTCATGTCTAATGTGTTTCTATGTGTCTTTTCTTATCTTTTTTTGTCTGTGTGTTTTAAATTTGTATCTTTATACGATTTGTACGGTTTAAATCTGTATCTGTGTTAAGATATTTATGTCTGGTTCAGTATGTTCAGGCTTCCTGTAAGGTGGTGGAGCTTGCTTAAAGCATTGTAGACTTCCACATTTTTAGCTTGACTCGGGATCTGAAGCAACAGCCGCCTTTTACCCGCTTTCAATCCGACACGATGCTGTGCCTCAACACCCTCGCCACGGCGGCTGTAAAGAACACCAGCTCCCAGTTCCAGATAGACAGAAGAACAAGAACAAGAACATCTAGTACAGCTGTATGTTACTATAGCTTCTCTGTATGTCGATTACAAAATCTACTCTCACTGTATATCGTTTTATCTACCTTATTCTAAATTAACCAAAATATTCATTTCGTTTATTCCTCTTTCTCTCATGAAGATTATCTTCTATACTTTTTAGATTTTTTTTCTTCTAATCTTTATCCTCTCTATATCTAATGTGCCTGCATCTCAGCTCTCTATTTGCCAAAATCTGGCAGAGAATCAAGCAAACAGTAGCTGGGCTTCAATACGATACGCCATATTGGTCGCCATTACTGCCGCCAGTACCTTGGCAACTGTCACGTGATAGCACTTGAAGCACCATGCCCCAGACAAATCAGATCTTCAGCTTCTGAAAGTGATAGCCCCCCCTTCCCCCCTACCCCATGTGTCTTTACTCTTCAAGTAGCAGGCTGTCTGCGCTGGCTATTTGCGTTGTCCAAGTCTTGGAGAGCCCCACTAGATCTCAGACAGTCCCTTTCCTTGTCAGAGTGTCTTTTTTAATATTCCCATGATGACTCCTGCTTCGGTGACATAATTATTCCTGTAAGTACGTGCAAGCGCATACACTCAATACATAAACATACACGCACATAATAAGAACAATATGTTATCATTCACATCCAGAAACGGCGGAGCTTGAAAGAGCCAGTCCGCAGTGCGCGGGAAAAGCACAATCTATTACGGCGCGGTTTCTTGCCCTGAAGACAGCGGGTTCTGCTCCCAGAAAACGTGTTTGTCCCAGGAAGAAAAGGGAGAGTACAGTTATCAGATCAACAGAACCAGAACTGGACACGACTCTATCCTACTTCCTCGTGATGCTCCTGCTTTTACTACTTCAGTCTGGCCGACGCGGGTAGCCATGATCTTGCTTCCACGGAAATGGCGGAGTCTGTTAAGAGATTTTCTGTTTTGGTGACAGCTCCAATAAATAAATGAAAACTTGCATTGTCTACTCTAAATCTGACTCCATGTGTGGATCCAGACCACCATCATCATGATTCGGGTTCAAGAATTCAAGTTCGTGGTCACAGGAACACATGAACAGGTCATGTCAGGTCAACCAACTGAACATTTGCTGGAAAGGATGAGTATTTAGCTCGACATGGGGAAAAGCTTGCAGCGTGAAAGCGAACATATCATCTACATCTCGCGTGCTGATCATCCAATCATCAACATCCCGCGTGCTGATCATATAATCATCAACATCCCGCGTGCTTATCATCCAATCATCAACATCTCGCGTGCTGATCATACAATCATCAACATCTCGCATGCTGATCATCCAATCATCAACGTCTCGCATGCTGATCATACAATCATCAACATCCCGCGTGCTGATCATCCAATCATCAACATCCCGCGTGTTGATCATACAGTCATCAACATCCCGCGTGCTGATCATCCAATCATCAACGTCTCGCGTGCTGATCATCCAATCATCAACATCTCGCGTCCTCATCAGCTGTGCATCATCATCTAGTGTACTGACCAGCCAATGATGTTATAAAGCGGCCACTTTATACTCTCTATATCAGAGTGGACTACAGCATGCCAAAGCAAAAATAATCACCAACCATTAGTGAAGGATAGCAAGTAGAAGACAGGAAACTCTGTTACAGAGAACGAACAACGCAAACTCCTCAGATCATCAGAGAAGTACCTCATCAGGCAGCGCTTCGGCTCCTTGCCCTCCTGACGCTTTTAGAAGGATACTTCCTTGCAGGTCATGCCCCCTAGAGGTTTGCATATTGTTTGTGTTATAACTGTTTCACAAGACAGATGATACTAGTCGGATATTCTCGTCCTCAACTTACCAAGAAGAAGAAGAAGAAGAAGAAGCTGATGATGCTGATGATGATTCTCAGTCTGTTATTGCTCTTACACAATCGCATATTTTCAATCACTGGCCACAGGAATTAGGACATAACGAGAAGATATTGGCTTCTATTTTCTATCACTCCCACTGGTCAATTTGTCAGACTCCTGGCCCACGTGACTTCCCTCTCAAGGGTGTCATTTGTCCGTTGATTGCCGCGTCTCCTGCCGAACAATTCCTGAGGTCAAATCAAAGTTCACTTCCGCTGTCTTGCTTCTGCCAGACAAAACCGCATCCATAGATTTATCTCCCCGTCGTCTCACTACAGAACCTGGCAGTCCAAGTTAAGACAGGGTCGTTCATAACGCATTTAAATTAAGCGATTAGGAAAATAGTTCAGTGACCTGTCACACAGCCTGAAGGTCAGATATTTTTCTAATAGTAAGAAGCAGTTTCCAAAATTATTTAGTTTTGCTTCTTTAAATTGAAGTTTCCTATTAAAAGTAATATTTTTCACATACTTTTAGCCCTTGAATTAAGAATAATTACATACAAGGAATCTTCTAGCAACCAGACGTGATGTTGATCACATCAACCTCTAGTGTGCTAGCCAGACGTGATGTTGACCACATCAACCTACAGTGTGCTAGCCAGACGTGATGTTGACCACATAACACTCTAGTGTGCTAGTCAGACGTGATGTTGACCACATAACACTCTAGTGTGCTAGCCAGAAGTGATGCTGATCATACCTGGAAGTAGTAGATATGTGTGTGAGTGTGTGTGTGCGTGTGTGTGTGATAAGTGAGTTATTCAGAACAAGAGTGATTATCTCATCAACCCTCAGTTCATGCAAGTACTGTAATGTGTATGTGTGTATAGCGTGTTGGAGCTGGACACCCGAAGAGACAGCAGGCTCTATGGGAACTAAGCATGGGATTTCGATGTAAGAATCGTGCAAATTATGAATCTCTACGTGTCACTGTCTCAAGGCACATCACAGAAGTGATGTTGTTGTCTATCATGTCTTGTATCTGATGGGAAAGGATGACAGATCATTTTGCAGTGCGGTACTATGTTGTAACTGGGTACCGCGCTATTGGTGTGAGAAACGTCGTACTGTGATATGTGTAAATGTGTGCTGCTCTTACGAGGTACTGTAATGTGTGTAAATATGTGTCGCTCTTACGAGGTAGTGTAATGTGTGTAAATATGTGTCGCTCTTACGAGGTAGTGTAATGTGTGCAAATGTGTGCCGCTCTTACGAGGTACTGTAATGTGTGTAAATATGTGTCGCTTTTACGAGGTACTGTAATGTGTACAAATATGTGTCGCTCTTACGAGGTAGCGTAATGTGTGTTGCTCTTACGAGGTAGTGTAATGTGTGTAAATGTGTGCTGCTCTTACGAGGTAGTGTAATGTGTGTAAATATGTGTCGCTCTTATGAGGTACTGTAATGTGTGTAAATGTGTGCTGCTCTTACGAGGCACTGTAATGTGTGTAAATGTGTGCTGCTCTTACGAGGTACTGTAATGTGTGTAAATGTGTGCTGCTCTTACAGATGTGGCAAAGAAAACAATTTTGTGTGATGTCTTTCGACCTTGCCACCAGAAACTGTGTAGGTGGTGTATGTTTAACTGAATGTGGATATCTTGTTGTGTGCGCCATGTTCGAACCATGTATGTTCTATTTAGTCAGTTACTAATTCAGGATGAAAGATGTGTGCCGTGCCAATAGCTCTCAGACTTCCATGTAAGAATGACTACCACAGGATGGTCACAATACCAAGAGAGTCTGTTTACTGTGTTAGATAGTGTGTGACACACACACATTATACTCTACACCTGAGAAGAAGGCATTCTCAGGTGTAGAGTATAATATATGTGTGTGAGTGTGTGTGTGCGTGTGTGTGTGATAAGTGAATTATTCAGAACAAGAGGGATTATCTCATCAACCCTCAGTTCATGCAAGTACTGTAATGTGTATGTGTGTATAGCGTGTTGGAGCTGGACACCTGAAGAGACAGCACGCTCTATGGGAACTAAGCATGGGATTTCGATGTAAGAATCGTGCAAATTATGAATCTCTACGTGTCACTGTCTCAAGGCACACCCCAGAAGTGATGTTGTTGTCTATCATGTCTTGTATCTGATGGAAAAGGATGACAGTTGCAGTGCGGTACTATGTTGTAACTGGGTACCGCGTTATTGGTGTGAGAAACGTCGTACTGTGATATGTGCAACTGTAGGCCGCTCTTACGAGGTAGTGTAATGTGTGTAAATATGTGCTGCTCTTACGAGGTACTGTAATGTGTGCAAATGTGTGTCGCTCTTACAAGGTACTATAATGTGTGCAAATGTGTGTCGCTCTTACGAGGTACTGTAATGTGTGCAAATGTGTGTCGCTCTTACGAGGTACTGTAATGTGTGTAAATATGTGTCGCTTTTACGAGGTACTGTAATGTGTACAAATGTGTGTCGCTCTTACGAGGTAGTGTAATGTGTGTTGCTCTTAGGAAGTAGTGTAATGTGTGTAAATGTGTGCTGCTCTTACAATGTAGTGTAATGTGTGTAAATATGTGTCGCTCTTATGAGGTACTGTAATGTGTGTAAATGTGTGCTGCTCTTACGAGGCACTGTAATGTGTGTAAATGTGTGCTGCTCTTACAGATGTAGCAAAGAAAAGAATTTTGTGTGATGTCTTTCGACCTTGCCACCAGAAACTGTGTGGGTGGTGTATGTTTAACTGAATGTGGATATCTTGTTGTGTGCGCCATGTTCGAACCATGTATGTTCTATTTAATCAGTTACTAATTCAGGATGAAAGATGTTTGCCGTGCCAATAGCTCTCAGACTCCCATGTAAGAATGACTAACACAGGATGGTCACAATACCAAGAGAGTCTGTTTACTGTGTTAGATAGTGTGTCACATACACACACACATTATACTCTACACCTGAGAAGAAGGCATTCTTAGGTGTAGAGTATAATGTGTGTGTGAGTGATAGCAAACAGAGTGTGTGTTTGTGTGTGTGAGTGATAGCAGAGAGTGTTTGTGTGTATGTGTGTGTGATTGATAGCAAACAGAGTGTGTATTTGTGTGTGCGAGTGATAGCAGAGAGAGTGGGTGACGTACTGTGGTAACGACCAGAAAGCGTACAGCTGACTCACGAACCCGAACAGTCGCTCACGCGAACGTAAAAAGTGAACATTAGGTAGAGACGTCCAAGCAGACAGCGGGAGAGATGACATACAAGGTCTCCGTAGCACGGTACTGAGAGAAGTTACTGGGAGAGCTGAGTTCTTGTCTACACACTCGCGATTAATGTGCGTCACACAGTCTCTCTACTACTGTACGTTCAAGAGAATTAAGTTAAGAGAACTAAGGGTGATCCCTAAAATTCTTACACATTGACAAAGTTAGATGGTTAGCATAATATGGACAAAGTTAGATGGTTAGCATAATATGGACAAAGTTAGAAGTTACAGAAAGCTGAAGACATTGTTAATTCCAGCTGGGTGGAGACAGCCAGTCTGGAAAATAAGGCGCTGTTCTAAGACCCTCCGAGATCGTACATCTGCGGAACAAGAGCGGATCGCACTAACCGAAATGTCCTGTTTGCCCCTGTGGTTACCAAGGCAAAAATGTTTAGCCACAGGTGTCCAGGCCTTCTTAGAAATATCATTGAGGTGCTGGCGAAATCGATCTCCTAACCGTAAGCCAGTTTCTCCTATGTACTTCAAACCGCAACGTTTGCACATGATAACATAAATGACATTTCGTGAAGTGCAGGTGAAGCCCTCCTGTACCGACAACGTGGATTTAGGGAAGGAGATCTGGCTGGCCTCGACAACAAACGGACAAGTGTTGCATCTACGGCGTCCACAACGTCTGGTACCATAAAAAGTGTCATCTGTCTTAAGATGACTACGAATTAAAAGGTCCCTGAGGTTTTTGTCACGTCTGTAAGCCACCAATGGGGGTTCCCCAAAAAGTTCACGTGTCTCAGGCTCGGTCTGGAGGAGGTGGAGATGGCGAAACAGTATGTTTTTAACTGCCAAACTATGGGGGTGGTACGTGAGTACTAGTTTCACCCTGTCCGAGCAACAGTGCGGTTTAGGGGTGAGGGCTTGTTGCCGCGACATATGGCTAATGCGGATCCAAGACGACGAGAGAACGTGGTCTGGATAGCCGCGTTGACGGAAGAAATCTAGTAATTTGTGGCCTTGATCCTGGAAATCCAAATCCTCCTTACACAAACGTCGCAACCTAAGAAGCTGGGAAAAAGGAATAGAGTCCTTACACGATCTGGGATGGGAGGAAGAGTACAGGAGGTAGCTGTGAGAGTCTGTAGGTTTATAGTAGATAGAAGTAGTAAGCCCGGAGGGGCCGATAGTGACGGCAATGTCAAGAAAGTTAGCGGAAGTAGCAGAGATATGGGAGGTGAAAGAAATGACAGGATTGTATTCTTTAACAAAACTGATAAAGTTGTCAAGGTCTTCCTCTGGCATTGATGTGATCCCAATGCCATCGTCTATGTAGCGTCTATAGAAGGCGGGAAAAGGGCCTCTAAAGGCTCTCAGAATCTTGTGTTCGAAGTGGCCCATGAACAGACACGCGTAGCTGGGGCCCATCTTGGTACCCATGGCTACACCACTAATCTGGTCAAAGTAAAGGCCAATTAAGCTTTGCTGAGAGCAAGACGCTTCAGATAAGTTATATATGTTTGTATTTTGTTTTTGCATGTATCCTCGAATAAGGCTCACGCCGAAATATCGGATGTTGTATGTTTTCCATTTATACATTCTCATACTTTATATTCGTTTTTTTCTCACCTTGCTCACTTCCTCCCTCACTTTGTAAAACTGCACCATACACCTCTATCTACCTTATTTATATGGACAAAGTTAGGTGGTTAGCATAATATGGACAAAGTTGGATGATTAGCGTAATATGGAAAAAGTTAGATGGTTAGCATAATATGGACAAAGTTAGATGGTTAGCGTAATATGGACAAAGTTAGATGGTTAGCGTAATATGGACAAAGTTGGATGGTTAGCATAATATGGACAAAGTTAGATGGTTAGCGTAATATGGACAAAGTTAGATGGTTAGCGTAATATGGACAAAGTTGTATGGTTAGCTTAATATGGACAAAGTTGTATGGTTAGCGTAATATGGACAAAGTTAGATGGTTAGCGTAATATGGACAAAGTTGTATGGTTAGCTTAATATGGACAAAGTTAGATGGTTAGCGTAAGATGGACAAAGTTAGATGGTTAGCGTAAGATGGACAAAGTTAAACGCTGAAGTCGGAGACGCTGGACCAGTGCAGCTTAGATAGACAACCTCCTCACCCAGAGAGGATAAGCTCATATCTAAACCACGTCGAGGTTTTCCTGTGAGTAAAGTCAAACTCAAGGCTGAACTGGTGCAACGAAGACCACATTGTCACGCATTTCCGCTTCTGTGACCCACCGAGAATACAGGCCCAAGCCCCACGATGCTCTGAGCATCCATCCTAAATGAAACTATGGCGAGTACCACAGGAGTAAATTCAGTAGGATGACGGGGCGATCTTGATAAAATATAGAAGTGTACTAAGAAGTAAAAGAAGAAGAAGAAGAATGAATGAATGAATGAATGAATGAATGAATAATCTTTATTTTTAAAGGGTAAAGAATTGGGCACTCAGGCCCGTCTTACATTCTGCCCTTCATCACCCCATCTTTCATTCTTCCCACACACTCGATTTAACTCGATTAGAAGACAAAGGTAGGCGGTTAGTGCAATATGGACAAGATTAGATGGTTAGTGTAATATGAACAAAGTTAACTGGTTAGTGTAATATGGGCAAGATTAGACAGTTAGTGTAATATGGACAAAGTTAGATGGTTAGTACAATATGGGCAAGATTAGATGGTTAGTACAATATGGGCAAGATTAGATGGTTACTGAAATATAAGCAAGATTAGATGGCTGGTGCATTATGGACAAGATTAGATGGCTAGTACAATGTGAGCAAGATCAGATGGTTAGTGCAATATGGGCAAGATTAGATGGTTAGTGCAACATGGGCAAGATTAGATGGTTAGTGCAGTATGGGCAAGATTAGATGGTTAGTGCAACATGGGCAAGATTAGATGGTTAGTGCAACATGGGCAAGATTAGTTTGTTAGTGCAACATGGGCAAAGCACTTTAACAATTTCCAGATATAAACAGGAAATACGTGCCAGTGCTTGGAAACCATTCTCTTCTAATAGGGCAGGAGCCATTACTTAATTATCACTTACATGTCAAAGGCTGTGAATTTTAAAACGAATATTTGTCGCAGGTCGAAGGGTATCAGATTTTCACTAACACATTTAGGGACACACATTAAAGGTTTGCCAGGTCTTTATAGACCTATTCCTGGACACACATTACAGGTTTGCCATTTTTTTCATTGACCGATTTGTGGACACTCTTTTTTTAAAAAAATATTTATTTGATTTAATTTGACAAAAATGTTCTGCAGAATTCTAGCAGATATAAGTCTTATATAGCTGTGTCGAATATAGCTGTGGTTTAAATAGTTGTGTCTATATAGCTGTGACATATATAGCTGTGTCTTATACTGTGTTAGTGAGGTCGTCGTGCCATCAGTCCAGCGTCAAGCAGTCTGTTCCATACAGTTCGATCAGACACACGAAGTCCTGCAAGCAATGACTGGGCACTTCAGGAAGCTGTTGTAAACCTGTTTCTGAGATGATGAATCAGAATAAAGCGATCATCAGCTGCTGTTGTCACCCTGGGTCGTCCACTGCGGTGCCGGCCTTCAACTGAGCCAGTGGCTTGGAAACGGTGCCAAAGCCGACTGATGGTACTCTGCTGCACGTTTAAATGCCTGGCAACCTGATTTTGACTTCCGCCTGCTTGCAGGCGACCAATAGCAATGTTTCGTAAATTTTGCAATAGACGCGCCATAATTGTCTGCTGAATGTGTTTGTGTAACCTCATCGTTTTGTAGGGTTTCATTTGCGTGGGAAGCGAGTTGTGCTCACCACAAAAATCACGACTTTTCTATAAACGCGATTTCAGTTATGGTTGCGAATGAAGAAGAAGAAGAAGAAGAAGTTATGGTAAAAAAAAATTCGTGATTAGCAAGGGTAGCCACTGCGTTCTGACTATACATGAGAATAGCAAAATTCACAGACCTGATATCTTGGTGAAAATGTTTGGTTTGGTTTGAGACACCCGGGAAAAAAAGTTTTATCATAACAGACATGAATCCGATCGAGCACCTATGGGATGAGCTGCAAAAACGTGTTTGTCGCCGAAACGTTTCTCCAGCCAATCGTCGTGATCTGTGGCAGGCACTCCAGGAAGAGTGGGCAGCCATCCCACACGTGCATATCATACATCTGATCGCATCTATGCCCAGGAGATGCAGTCGCTGATCGATGCAAGCGGAGGCCACACACCATACTAAGGTGAGAGCCCCTGGGACTAATAAATTCTCGTCACACAGATACAAGAAACTGTCAAGTGAGTGTTTAAACCCTTAGGTATTATTGTGTGCAATTTGAAAATTTTATTCATTCAATTTAAAAAGCCAAAGAATATCACAGTTGTGGCTAAAATTGGGTCATCTCAGTAGTTATGCGTTTCTTTTTTTTTTTTTTTTGACAGTATATTTGGACCACAATAAGAGATATAAACAGTATACTGAAAAGTATATTAGTGGAACATGGGCAAGATTAGATGGTTAGTGCAACATGGGCAAGATTAGATGGTTAGTGCAACATGGGCAAGATTAGATGGTTAGTGCAGTATGGGCAAGATTAGATGGTTAGTGCAACATGGGCAAGATTAGATGGTTAGTGCAGTATGGGCAAGATTAGATGGTTAGTGCAACATGGGCAAGATTAGATGGTTAGTGCAGTATGGGCAAGATTAGATGGTTAGTGCAACATGGGCAAGATTAGATGGTTAGTGCAACATGGGCAAGATTAGTTTGTTAGTGCAACATGGGCAAAGCACTTTAACAATTTCCAGATATAAACAGGAAATACGTGCCAGTGCTTGGAAACCATTCTCTTCTAATAGGGCAGGAGCCATTACTTAATTATCACTTACATGTCAAAGGCTGTGAATTTTAAAACGAATATTTGTCGCAGGTCGAAGGGTATCAGCTTTTCACTAACACATTTAGGGACACACATTAAAGGTTTGCCAGGTCTTTATAGACCTATTCCTGGACACACATTACAGGTTTGCCATTTTTTTCATTGACCGATTTGTGGACACTCTTTTTTAAAAAAATATTTATTTGATTTAATTTGACAAAAATGTTCTGCAGAATTCTAGCAGATATAAGTCTTATATAGCTGTGTCGAATATAGCTGTGGTTTAAATAGTTGTGTCTTATATAGCTGTGACATATATAGCTGTGTCTTATACTGTGTTAGTGAGGTCGTCGTGCCATCAGTCCAGCGTCAAGCAGTCTGTTCCATACAGTTCGATCAGACACACGAAGTCCTGCAAGCAATGACTGGGCACTTCAGGAAGCTGTTGTAAACCTGTTTCTGAGATGATGAATCAGAATAAAGCGATCATCAGCTGCTGTTGTCACCCTGGGTCGTCCACTGCGGTGCCGGCCTTCAACTGAGCCAGTGGCTTGGAAACGGTGCCAAAGCCGACTGATGGTACTCTGCTGCACGTTTAAATGCCTGGCAACCTGATTTTGACTTCCGCCTGCTTGCAGGCGACCAATAGCAATGTTTCGTAAATTTTGCAATAGACGCGCCATAATTGTCTGCTGAATGTGTTTGTGTAACCTCATCGTTTTGTAGGGTTTCATTTGCGTGGGAAGCGAGTTGTGCTCACCACAAAAATCACGACTTTTCTATAAACGCGATTTCAGTTATGGTTGCGAATGAAGAAGAAGAAGAAGAAGTTATGGTAAAAAAAAATTCGTGATTAGCAAGGGTAGCCACTGCGTTCTGACTATACATGAGAATAGCAAAATTCACAGACCTGATATCTTGGTGAAAATGTTTGGTTTGGTTTGAGACACCCGGGAAAAAAAGTTTTATCATAACAGACATGAATCCGATCGAGCACCTATGGGATGAGCTGCAAAAACGTGTTTGTCGCCGAAACGTTTCTCCAGCCAATCGTCGTGATCTGTGGCAGGCACTCCAGGAAGAGTGGCCAGCCATCCCACAGACGCATATCATACATCTGATCGCATCTATGCCCAGGAGATGCAGTCGCTGATCGATGCAAGCGGAGGCCACACACCATACTAAGGTGAGAGCCCCTGGGACTAATAAATTCTCGTCACACAGATACAAGAAACTGTCAAGTGAGTGTTTAAACCCTTAGGTATTATTGTGTGCAATTTGAAAATTTTATTCATTCAATTTAAAAAGCCAAAGAATATCACAGTTGTGGCTAAAATTGGGTCATCTCAGTAGTTATGCGTTTCTTTTTTTTTTTTTTTTGACAGTATATTTGGACCACAATAAGAGATATAAACAGTATACTGAAAAGTATATTAGTGGAATCCATGTTATCTGAGGCAGTTTGCACTGTCTGGCATACTCTGAAATCTGCAAGGATTTTCAGGTAAATGGACCATGCCTTTTCTCTGCGGCCGAGATGGGGAAAGAGTTACTATGGGATAGGCGGGTCGAGATGGGGAAAGAGTTACAATGGGATAGGCGGGTCGAAATGGGGAAAGAGTTACAATGGGATAGGCGAGTCGAGATGGGGAAAGAGTTACATGGGATAGGCCGGTCGAGATGAGGAAAGAGTTACAATGGGATAGGCGGGTCGAGATGGGGAAAGAGTTACAATGGGATAGGCGGGTCGAAATGGGGAAAGAGTTACAATGGGATAGGCGGGTCGAAATGGGGAAAGAGTTAAAATGGGATAGGCGAGTCGAGATGGGGAAAGAGTTACATGGGATAGGCCGGTCGAGATGAGGAAAGAGTTACATGGGATAGGCGGGTCGAGATGAGGAAAGAGTTACATGGGATAGGCGGGTCGAGATGGGGAAAGAGTTACATGGGATAGGCGGGTCGAGATGGGGAAAGAGTTACATGGGATAGGCACTGTATAACATAGTAGTTGGGACTAGGAAGCTGGGTATCTACAAAACTAATATCTGTCCGCTTCAAAGTTTTTCTAAGACGGAAAAGGTCACTGGTGGGTTGTGAGGTAAAAGGTCACTGGTGGGTTGTGAGGGAAAAGGTCACTGGTGGGTTGTGAGGGAAAAACAGAGAAAAAAAAAGTACGAGGTGGTGACAGTGATCTACGTAGTAGAAGACATCACGGGAGAGAGGGAAGAAGGAGGGGGAGAGAGGAGAGAAGGGAGAGATATAAGAAGGTGCGTGAGAGTAGACATTTGAAGAGAAAGAGCGAGATAGGGAGAAAGATAAAGAGATGGAGAGAGATTTGAAGAGAAAGTGTGAAAAGGGAGAAAGATAGGGAGAGAGATTTGAAGAGAAAGAGTGAAAAAAGGAGAAAGATAGAGAGAGTGAGAGAGATTTGAAGAGAAAGAGTGAAAAAAGGAGAAAGATAGAGAGAGTGAGAGAGATTTGAAGAGAAAGAGCGAGATAGAAAGATAAAGAGATGGAGAGAGATTTGAAGAGAAAGAGTGAAAAAGAGAGAAAGATAGAGAGAGGGAGAGAGATTTGAAGAGAAAGAGTGAAAAAGAGAGAAAGATAGAGAGAGAGGGAGAGAGATTTTAAGAGAAAGAGTGAGATAGGGAGAAAGATAGAGAGAGGGAGAGAGATTTGAAGAGAAAGAGTGAGATAGGGAGAAAGATAAAGAAAGAGAGAGAGATTTGAAGAGAAAGAATGAAACAGGGAGAAAGATAGAGAGAGAGATTTGAAGAGAAAGGGTGAAACAGGGAGAAAGAAAAAGAGAGATTTGAAGAGAAAGAGTGAGATAGGGAGAAAGATAGAGAGAGAGAGGGATTTGAAGAGAAAGAGTGAGATAGGGAGAAAGATAGAGAGAGAAGGATTTCAAGAGAAAGAGTGAAATAGGGAGAAAGAAAAGAGGGATTTGAAGAGAAAGAATGAGATAGGGAGAAAGATAGAGAGAGAGAGGGATTTGAAGAGAAAGAGTGAGATAGGGAGAAAGATAGAGAGAGAGTGTGATTTGAAGAGAAAGACTGAGATAGGGAGAAAGATAGAGAGAGAGGGATTTGAAGAGAAAGAGTGAGATAGGGAGAAAGATAGAGAGAGAGAGGGATTTGAAGAGAAAGAGTGAGATAGGGAAAAAGATAAAGAAAGAGAGAGATTTGAAGAGAAAGAGTGAGATAGGGAGAAAGATAGGGAGAGGGAGAGAGATTTAAAGAGAGAGTGAAACAGGGAGAAAGATAAAGAGAGAGAGAGATTTGAAGAGAAAGAGTGAGATAGGGAGAAAGATAGAGAGAGAGGGATTTGAAGAGAAAGAGTGAGATAGGGAGAAAGATACAGAGAGAGGGATTTGAAGAGAAAGAGTGAGATAGGGAGAAAGATAGAGAGAGAAGGATTTGAAGAGAAAGAGTGAGATAGGGAGAAAGATAGAGAGAGAGAGAGGGATTTGAAGAGAAAGAGTGAGATAGGGAGAAAGATAGTTAGAGGGGGAGAGATTTGAAGAGATAGAGTGAAACAGGGAGAAAGATAAAGAAAGAGAGAGATTTGAAGAGAAAGAGTGAGATAGGGAGAAAGATAGGGAGAGGGAGAGAGATTTGAAGAGATAGAGTGAAACAGGGAGAGAGATTTGAAGAGAAAGAGTGAGATAGGGAGAAAGATAGAGAGAGAGAGAGATTTGAAGAGAAAGAGTGAGATAGGGAGAAAGATAGTTAGAGGGAGAGAGATTTGAAGAGATAAAGTGAAACAGGGAGAAAGATAACGAGAGAGAGAGAGAGTGATTTGAAGAGAAAGAGTGAGATAGGGAGAAAGATAGAGAGAGAGGAAAGAGGAAAAGAATGAGCGCGATGGTCAGTGCAACATGAGAAGGAGAGAGGAAGAGATATGAAGAGAAAAAGGAAAATAGGGAGAAAGAAGGTGAGAGAAGGGGAGAATGAGTAAGATAGAGAGAAGAGAGAGAGAGGGGGGGAGAGAGTTCAGCCCCCTCTGATTCACAGTGAGAGCAAGAAACCGATCAGGCTAGAGACGAACACATTTTCGATGATTATGATGATGATGACGATGACGATGACGACTAAAACAGTCTATCTACTGCCGCACGAAAGCTTATAATTATCACATTAGATCAGTGGTTCTCAACCCGTGGGCCGCGACCCAAAGGTGGGCCGTGACAGGGAGTATTGTGGGCCGCGCTGAAGTCTCAAAGCAGCCAAAATAAAAAAGAGAGAGAAAAAAGTAGATACAAGATAAAAATTTATTCCGCATTTTTCAGGCAATGCATAGAGGTAGACTGCAGGGATGCAAGCCGCAGAATTGTAGGTCGCTTTATTAGTATGTCCGCAGAGCGGCTATTGGAGAAAGGATGGTCCAGACAGCGTTTCTTCCAGCATCAAACAGAAATGTGACGCTTGTATACACACACGCACACATATATTATATATATATGTATAACATTGATGGAAAGACCAATAGAAGTAAAGACGGACCTAAACCTATGCTTCATAGACTACCGTAAAGCAGTCAGTAAAGTGAGACACACAGAAATTATAAGAATGCTGGAAGACATCAACATAGATAGGAAAGATCTGAAACTTATCAAAAACATATATTGGCAGCAATCAGCAGCATTGAGGGTTGAGAAACAAAAAGGAGCATTCCAGGACATAAAATTGGGAGTGAGACAAGGATATGTTCTATCTCCTGACCTCTTCTCCTTGTATAGCGAAAACATAATAAGAAATATAGACCGGGCCAAGAATATCAATTGGAATAAGAGAGTACAGCAAGAAATGGAGGCCATGGAAATGTGGTTTATAAGAAGGATGTTGAAGGCACCATGGACAGCCAAGAAAACCAATGAAGAAGTCTTAAGAGAGGCTAGAGTTAAAAAGCAAATTATAGCAAAGATCAGAGGCAGACAAGCGAGATTTGTAGGACATTTTCTGAGAAAAGGAAAATTGGAACACATTGTGGCAACTGGAAAAACTGAGGGAAGAAGAGACAGAAGAAGACAGAAAGAGAAACTACGGTACAGGCTGTCAGTGTGGCTAGGAAGAAAGTCACAAGCGGATCTCATAATCAACTCAAAAGACAAGGAATTGTGGAGAGAAATAATCGCCTACGCCACGCAGCATGGCACTTGATTGATTGTCCCTGAAGAGAGTACGCTTAGGCTTACTAACTTGTTTATACGAGGAAGAACAAAAAAGTAAAGGCATTTTGAAAATTAAGATCCCACATGGAACAGAATTTGACGTAACGCAACACGTTCACAATGGCCCACACGTAGTTCGAACAGGAGCAGCCCAGCGCTCTACTCTTATGCCTAGTTAAAGCCGAAAGTCAAATAAACACGGATGCTCTGCTACAGGTTTGCTTCATTGTTGAGCAACTCACCATAGTGAGATTTCTTTGGGCAGAGAAGAGAAATCTGATGAAATTCACTGCAGGATGTTGGCTCAGGATTGAAGTGAAATCAGCATGGCTTAACATAGAGTTTGTGAATGAGTAGAAAGGTTGAAAGTGGGAATAACAAATGTAACCGACGAAGCTTGATCTAGTTTCTCGTCAACATCACACACTGAAGCCCATATCAACCTCACACACAGAAGCCCACATCAGTATTACACACAGAAGCCCACATAAACCTCACACACTGACGCCCACATCAACATCACACACTGACGCCCATATCAACACCACACACTGAAGACCATATCAACATCACACACTGACGCCCATATCAACACCACACACTGAAGACCATATCAACATCACACACTGACGCCCATATCAACATCACACAATGAAGCCCATATCAACATCATACACCGAAGCCCACATTAACATCACACACTGAAGCCCACATTAACATCACACACTGAAGCCCACATTAACATCACACACTGAAGCCCACATTAACATCACACACTGAAGCCCACATTAACATCACACACTGAAGCCCACATTCAATCAAGCCCACGTGGTCCTGGCAACAGCTGGAGTTCAACATCTTCCTCGTCCCTCTTACAGCCCTGATCTGGTATCATGGCACGATCATGTCTTACACTTAAAGAAGCTCCACCTCCTCACCGGTTTTCCTCTGCTGATCAGACGCGGCGCAAATCTGGATTAGTGATACGCTTTAAAAAGTTTGGTAAATGTAGACTTAAAAAGTTTGGTAAATGTAGACTTTAAAGGTCTGGTAAATGTAGACTTTAAAAGTCTGGTAAATGTAGACTTTAAAAGTCTGGTAAATGTAGACTTTAAAAGTCTGGTAAATGTAGACTTTAAAATTCTGGTAAATGTAGACTTTAAAAGTTTGGTAAATGTAGACTTTAAAAGTCTGGTAAATGTAGACTTTAAAAGTTTGGTAAATGTAGACTTTAAAAGTCTGGTAAATGTAGACTTTAAAAGTTTGGTAAATGTGGACTTAAAAAGTTTGTTAAAAGTTGAATTTAATAGTTTGGCAGATCTTGACTTTAAAAGTCTGGTAAATGTAGACTTTAAAAGTTTGGTAAATGTGGACTTAAAAAGTTTGTTAAAAGTTGAATTTAATAGTTTGGCAGATCTGGACTTTAAAAGTTTGGTAACACGTGAACTCTACGACACTGGTAGCACTTGCACTCTATAAGACTGAAAAAAAAATTACGCTCTCGAAGACTGGACAAAAAAAAAACGCTGAACAAATTAAGACGACACAGACTACACTCTCAAATTAAGACGACACAGACTACACTCTCAAATTAAGACGACACAGACTACACTCTCAAATTAAGACGACACAGTCTACGTTGTCGTCCGATATTTTATTTCTAAAACTTATTTTAAACAATTATTTACAGCAGTCATGTTTCTATGTGAGCAACGCTAGCGTCTTTCAAGTCAGCCATATGACTAAGAGGTGAGTAGCTTTGTCGGTGTCGGACCTGAGGTGATTACTTTTGGCTTCCCTGAGGCGAGCAGTTTCGTCGGACTCGTCCTAGAAGAGAGTTTTTTTCTTGGCGTCGTCGTACCTGAGGAGAGCTTCTTTCTTGACGTCGTACCTGAGGAGAGCTTCTTTCTTGGCGTCGTACCTGAGGAGAGCTTCTTTCTTGACGTCGTAGCTGAGGAGAGCTTCTTTCTTGGCGTCGTACCTGAGGAGAACTTCTTTCTTGGCGTCGTACCTGAGGAGAGCTTCTTTCTTGGCGTCGTACCTGAGGAGAACTTCTTTCTTGGCGTCGTCGTAGCTGAGGAGAGCTTCTTTCTTGGCGTCGTCGTCGTAGCTGAGGAGAGCTTCTTTCTTGGCGTCGTCGTACCGGAGGAGAGCTTCTGTCTTGGCGTCTTCGTATCGGAGGAGAGCTTCTGTCTTGGCGTCGTCGTACCTGCGGTGAGTTTCATTTCCGGCATCGTACCTGAGATTTTCCTTCCCGGCGTCGTACCTGAGGTTAGCTAGCCTCTCGGCCTCGACAATGAGGTAAGTAAGCCTCATGGCCTCTTCCCTGATGTGAGCGAGTCTCTTAACCTTGTCCCGGAGGTGGGCGAGCCGCCTCTCCGCTTCGAACTAGCATCTTGGCCTCGATAGTGAAGTGAGCTAGCCTCAGTGCCTCGTTCCTGAGGTGAGCGAGATTCTTTGCCTCGTCCCTAAGGTGTGTGAGCCTCTTGGCTTCGAGCTAGCATCTTAGACTCTTCCCTGAGGTGGGCAACCCTCTTGACATCGTGAGTGAAGTGAGCGAGCCTCTTGGCGTTGTCCCTAAAGGGAGTGAGCCTCTTGGCTTCGTCCATGAATTGAGTAACCCTCTTGGCGTCGTCCCTGAAGTGAGCGACTCTCTTGGCGTCGACCCTGAAGTGAGCGACTCTGTTTTCGTCGTCCCTGAAGTGAGTAACCATCTTGACGTCGTCCCTGAAGTGAGCGACCGTTTTGGAGGTGCCCCTGAAATGAGGAACTTTGTCGGCTGCGTCCTTGAATTGATTAACTCTGTCGGCTTCGTCCCTGTATTGAGCAGCGTTGTCGGCCCCGTCCCTGAATTGGGATGTTTGCACTTCAATTAAGTGTCTCCACGGCGTGTGTCTCAAATAGCCTCTGACAATCCAAGTCTAGCTCCTGGCCTTCTCGGGGCGGAACTGTTTAAACTGATAGGAAAAGGTGCGAAAGACGAGTATCTGGCGCCTGAAAACCAGACACTTCAAGTAGATGAGACTCGTCAGTCTTGGATGGCAACTCATCTAGGAGGAAACTCACTGCTGCCTTGTAGAGTAGAGTCAAAGGCTTGTTGAGTTATCCATAAACAAACCGTTGGAAGGCAAGGGAAACCAACACTGTACATTCCAGAGAACAATCATGACAATCCACAATTCTGTGAATCATAACGACGTTAATGGGGGTTCCAGTGGAACCACCTCGTCCGGTAGGGACGATCACGTGCGACAGGTGATACCAGATCGTCATCCAACTGTTGTACGCAAATAAAACACAAGTAACACCACAGTAAAAGCAACATGGAACATTAGAACACTAAAAAAATTTAGGAAAACTGGAAAATATCGAACAAGAAATGAAGAGAATGGAAATTAACATTCTTGGTTTATGTGAAATGATTGAAACAGGAAGCAGAGATAGTAAAGACTTCAAAATACGAGTACATAGAAAAGACGGTGTTGATTTTGAAGTGCGACACCGGAGTCTTTCTGACCGTGTTGCTGAAACGTGCAGTTTTACAATGTCATTTTAGAGAACAGTCGCCGTAGATTAGACTCAGCAATTGTGTTTAGTTTGAAAATCATATTTCGTTAGCTTGAGAGCCGCCTTTCGGTCTTGGTGCTGCGTGTAATTCGCATTGGATTAATCAACGGATTTAACTAACCCACGTAGTGATCGTGGAGACTTTTCGGAAAGCCTTTTTTATTGTTTAAACTTTAAAGCTTTAGGCGCTAAAATGGATCGATTTGTGAAATGTAAGCCGTCGACTTCGCACAAAGAAATTGATGGTAGTGGCAGCGAAAGTCATTGTGATCGAGACAACGTTAATGTTGATACTTGTGAGAAAACTAAATACGCTCGAAAATATGATTTGAAGTGTATTAAGTACGGTTTCGTTCCATCAACAAATGACCAAAATCTGCCAGCGTGTTATTTGTTCGCAAATCCTCTCTAATGAGGCAATGAAACCGACGAAACTGCGTCGTCATCTAACTACAAGACATCCAGATCTACAGAATAAAACCGAAGAATTTTTCGAACGTAAAGCCGAGTAATATAGTAAACAGAAGACAGTTTTAAAAACAAGATCCGCTCTCAACGAAAAAGCTCTTAAAGCATCGTACTTGATTGCCCAGAGAATCGCAAAATCTAAGAAACCGCACACGATTGGAGAAGACCTTATCACGCCAGCCGCTGTTGAGATTTGTGACGTATTGTTCGGCTCAGAATACACTAGAAAACTGAAAAGCATTCCCATCTCGAACTATACTGTCTTCAGAAGAATATCAGAAATATCCGAGGACATTGTTGCACAATTAACTGAAAGATTACAATCCACTAAGTTTGCTATTCAGTTAGATGAGTCAACTGACATCGCCGGTGGGTTACAGCTGCATGTTTATGTTCGCTATTGTTGGCTAAATAATATGCAAGGGGAATTTCTTTTTTGCAAGTCAATGCCAGCGAGAATGACGGCTGATGAAATATTTCGTGTTTGAAATTATTTTTTATAACTTTTGGACTGCAGTGGGGAGAACTGCATCGGTGTTTGCACCGACGGTGCTACCACAATGACTGGCCGCAACAGTGGTGTTGTAACTCGCATAAAGCAAGTGTCACCCGAGATTGTAGGCACACATTGCATGATCCATCGAGGGGCACTCGCTTCAAAGAAGTTTGAATGAAACTCTGGGATCTGTACTCGAAGACTGTGTTCGGATTGTAAATTTCATAAAAACTAGAACAGTGAACAGTCGATTATTTGCTAAACTTTGTAATGAGTCAGATGCAGAACACAAACATCTCCTATTGCACTCGGTTGTATGTTGGTTATCCAGAGGAAAAGTTCTTGCAAGAGTGTTTGAGCTTCGTTTAGAACT